>CM034358.1:77530816-77736198 GCA_019925275.1 Mytilus edulis | reverse complement strand
TGACAGATGTGTGAGTTTAATCAGTTTCTTAATCATTTCTTGATCAAATCATGTAAGTATCAAAGCGATTAATTTTGATCTGAATGATTCTAGTTTTTTGCAGATTGTTTTGTCTGTAAAGAATACACTAGGCAGCATATATTTTTGGTGCGGTTCGTGTTGCTCAGTTTCATTTTCATATGTTGTGATTTGTATACTATTGTTTGTCCGTTTGTGAATAGGTCTTTATTTTTATTTTTTGAGCCTTTGCGTTGTCAGTTTGTTTTCTCCTTACTATAGATTGAATGCCCCTCGAGTATCTTTGGCCTCTCTTTTTTATAGTACAGTTAACATTCACCTTTACCTTGTGCAGTTTTTCGTATATACATTGTATTATATTTGTTATACATTTGTTCACCTAAAAATAATGTGAAACATGTATTTTCAATTTTTTCTGTTCGAAAAAAAAAAAGTCATATCCAGTTTATACCCTTTTCAGTAGTAAGCAACCATTAAGCTTAAAAAAAACCTCTACAACATAACGTGTTGATTACAAGTAAGCAATAATGTCTTTATAACATAAACAATACTCAGGTACTTCGTTACAGTGTTATGAATAGTGTCACAACTTTGATCTGAGCAGCATAGTGTATCATTAAATTTTATTTTGAATGATACAATCTATAACATATTGTTCTTATAATTTAAGTTCCGGTTGACGCGTTGATAACATTTCAAATAATTTGCATAGTATTGTGTAATCTCTGAAATCACTGTTGCACAATTTTGGTTTTGTAAATTATCCTTTTCTGATATAACACATCAATGATCATCATTTAATTAAAATTGCTCGTGAACAACTTATTAATATTAAAGGGGTGACCAAACAGTTTTATCAATTACAAAATCAAAACAAGTGAAGTAAGATAAAGCTATACAGGGTATCCGTTTATCAAAATGTAAACGTTTATGTTTCTCTCCTTTGCCATTTATATTTGAAAAAATACATCCATTTTGATTGCACTCCGTTCGTATTGTCTGCACTTGTTGGTGTCAATATGACGTCTCTATCGTGTATTAACAGCAGGCGATTGTAGAATGAACTATGTAGCATAAACCAGATAATATAAAGTTTTCAATGTTTAACTTAGGCCATTCCCTAGTAAAAACAAACACCAACAAAATATTAACTCCTATTATCTCAAAACTTTAACATTTTGCATTTAACGCAGCAATTTACAAAAAACATTTAGCCCAGGCGTCACAGAAACAACAAAAACTTAATTTCACTTAAATTTATTTTTTTGAAGTAACGCAACCTTTCATACTTGCTAAATTAAAAGCAATATTATTCAAACTTTCCTGAAATAAATGGGGGTCGTGTTGCTAAGTCTTAAGTTGTATATGTTACATGTACGTTTTGTGTACTAATATTTGTCAGTTTGTCTTTTTCTTTTTAAGCAGTTTATTTTAGATTTATGAGTTTGAATGTCTCTCTTATATTTTCCGACCTTCTTTTGTAAGGGATTTATATACATTTGCCGCTAAATTTATAAGGACAATTTTCTAACCTAATATTAAACTAGCTGTGCATTGTTTGTCTGCATATATTGATGCCATTAAAGTTCCCGTTGAATCACCTATCCTTGCTACTACATTAACTGCAGGTGATACTCCCTGAAATAAAATCAAAAGAGAGACTGTGAAATATAACGACAAAACTACGCATATTCACAAAAACAGTATAGGTTTTGTTATATAACAGAAACATCCACCATTCTCGATAAGAGTGTCTCGATTGCACTCATACCGCATCGTTTTTCTAATTTTTAACTATAGAACAGTACTGCAGCATTAAGCAAAAAGACGACTTGAAAAATTTACAGAAAAAAGAGAAATTGTTTATCTTGAGTCTCTTTGAATAAATGGTATAAATGAAAAAGGACATTGATAAGACTTGTCTGCCTAATTTTAAGATTTTTTGTTTTGTTATTGACGCGTAAAAGGTTGTTTTAGTTGGGCATGTTGGGAAATTTCCACAATATTGATAAAAAGACATATGTACATGTAGTCAAATTTAAAAACAAATGTCAATATTACGACCAGATATGTTAATATATAACTTCGATTACACAGGTTTTTTTTTTATCTTTTTGGTATGGTCAGCATGTATTACATCAGGCCAACATAATAAAAATGCCCTGTAGTTTTCTCCTAAATATATATAAGAAGATGTGGTATGAGTGCCAATGAGACAACTCCCAATCAACGTTACAATTTGCAAAAGTAAACCATCATAGGTCAAAGTATGTAATGTCTTCAACAAGGAGCCCTGATTCACAGCGAACAGCAATTTAAGCTATAAAGGGCCCTAAATTGACTAGGGTAAAACCATTCAAACGGAAAAACAAACGGTCTCATTTACATGAAAAATGAGAAATGAGAAACACTTATTAACCACATCAACAAACGACAACTACTGAACATCAGGTTTCTGACTTAGGACAGGGGCAAACAATTGCAGCGGGTTTAAACGTTACCTGAAACAATAGTGTAACATCACAACATAGAAAGACACGTATAAAAATATTAATTGAAATGGCTTAACTCAATCAACAGACTATATTAACACACGTGAGTATACACTGAACGAATAAATTGGATATATGAGACTATGTAAATACAAAATCAATAAAAAAAAAAAGTGAATAAATAAAGGCAACAGTAGTATACCGCTGTGAGCAGCCATGAAAAGACTTTAGACATTAATTCAATTAATTCCTATCTGATGCAGTTAAATATAAACCTTTGGTGTTATCATTTATTACCATAAATATTTTATTGACGAGCCGAGTCCAAAAAACAGCATATGGCATTAACGTTTATGATCGTAAAAAAGAATTTGAAGCAAAATTTTTAGATTTAATTTATTTTCCATAGATTTTTTTTTTGTCTTACAAGATCTATTAAGCAAATGTAACTGTGTGCGTTTAATACTGAGTCTGCTCATTCATAACGGTAACCTAAATATATCTTTAGTTGCTTGAAACTTCATGCCTGTGTATTCTTATCTTATTAGTTAATAGTTGTTACCCTTGACAATTTGAATATTGCAAACTTTAAATATTTACCCAAAGTCTATGCATGGCTTTAATAATCATGCCGGTGTATTCTTATCATATTAATTAAAATCGTTACCCTTGACAATTTGATAACTGCAAGCTTTAAATATTTACCCCAAGTCTATGAATGGCGTCCTCTAAGAGAATACAAGGATCTAACCCTACACCGGTAGTACACTGGAAACTCTTTGTCCAAGTTTTTATAGTACAGTGTTTTAGACTAGTCTGTTCTGATGGAAAGGAAAATGTAAAACCTGAAATTTAAACATATTAGATAGTCATACATGTATATGTGTTTATCCGTTGAAGAATACTAGTAAAAGGCGGATAACATGACAACAGTCAAACTATTTTCAAGTAGAGATCAATTAAAAACATAAGAAAAACCAACTGCATCAGATACCAAGTTAAGGGAGTTCGCTTCTCAGTTTCAAAATAATTAGCTTTTAAAAATACTAGTTTGTATTGATAGGGGATAAATAAAGGAATCAATTATAATTGACACAAAATATATAGGTGCTTGTTTTCAAAGCAACACAAAATATATAGGTGCTTGTTTTCGAGATATTAGCCATTGAAATTTTGGCAGGACAATATTTTCTCTTGACTATTCATGCCTTTATCATTGACAAGTTTAAGTTCTCAAAAACTATTAAAAAATAATTAAAATTTTATAAGACTTTAACAGATGGCTTATCATTATACATGTACAAGATTTTTAATAAGAAACATGGGGGTCAATGGGCAAATTTTTTTAAGGCATTCAAATGGATAAAACCAGAGGATTCCGAAAGTCTGACAAAATATCCCCAAACATGACAAGCGAACTTCCTTAATTATGTTTCACGATGCCTGTCGAGTGAGGTAGTTTTTTCCTGTCTAATACAACTTATCGATTGATTTAGAAAATTTATTCCTTTTGCGGCTAACAGAGTGGGGTAAAAATATTCCTTCTCATAAGACCTTCAATGGATTATTCATGTATTTTGTAACATTTAAAAACAGATACAAATACAGACCTCACTTGCAAAGATATGAGTTTCTTTCATATTTAACGAAACTTACCGAGAGGGATAGGTTTGTCATTCCTTACTTCTTCGTCATGTAAGAAAGTTTGTATAGATGCTGCTATTTGGTCAAACACCTAAAATCATGATGATTATATATCAAATATTTGTTTTGTAATAAAATTCTTATACAGTATATATGGCATTATAAAATGGCACATAACATAGGGAACAGAACACTTATTTTTTCAAATGATGGTTCTATAAAGAGGCATTGTGCATTGATGCCGATATATTAGATGTTTAAATACATGCCAAACGTTGATATCGATATACATTGTATACTATAATTAAACGGGGCGGCCCAGTTTGAGTTTTGAAATTTCTGTAATAATAATAATAATATACTTCACATTTTGGCATGTCATTTTTTTTTATAGCTCCCTATACGCTTAAGTATGTGTTTTTGCGCATTGCAGTAGGCCGTAATGTGATGTTTATGAATTGATTGCTTTCTTGCACATCATTTGGAATCTGGTGTATAGTTGGGTGTTTTTTTTTTATAGAAGCTTATATCCAATCTTTTTATTTATGACATGTTTTAATTCCATACTTATTGGTTTAAAAAAAAATTATAACATTGAACGTCATGAACATCCATGCATATCGAGATAAAAAAATGCACAATTATTTTAAACAAAAAAGCAAAAACCAAACGATTGTATGATTAATAAATAAAAATCTTGAATTTTATTTCTTATATATATCAATAGTTTTTATAATATACGGTTAGTTTCCTCCGATATTTACGATTTTCCTTACAAAAAATATTATCAAAGATTTCAGACTTTTAATTAAGTATTAATCTGAATTGGAAAAAAACTTTAATTTTGCTATGATAAAGTTGTTTGTCGTAAGTGTAGCAGAGCAAAGAGATAGGTTTGATTTCAATTAGATTGATTCAGTACACCAGATATTTGTTTCTTCTAACTAAGACTCATAAGTGGCGCTCGGGGGAAAACCTTAGTAAACCCAAATCAATAACGAATTTCAAGAGAACTGAAAATCAAAATTCCAAGACGTTTGCCACATCGGGCTAAAACAATCTTCATACATTATACCAGGGGAAGACAAACTTTTGATCTATTTGTTTCTAATGATTTAAAAAAAAATAATGAAGTTACGTAATTTTCAGAAAATTGATTGATTGATTGTCGGGTGTTAACGCCACTTTCACCGCTGTTGACTAATTTGTGGTGGCCACTTTTTATTTGTGATGAAAGCAACAGTGCCCGTCGAACCACCAACCTTCGATTAGAAACTGACGTTATAGTCGAATAAGACTGTAGACAAACATACATGCCACGTGCAGAACTTGACATAACTTCAGTGATACAATACATTTAGACAGTTGGACTATTTAGACCGCGCTGCCACGGAGGCCCCAATTTAAAGAAAATGATGACATCTATTGGGCTTCACCAAAAAGTGGCTTCGACCCTCTTAAATCTAAAACAAAAAAATGCAATTAAATTAAGGCCATAACAGTCTATTTACCTTCTCACATGGTCCCGTTAAAAGCTGTCTATGTATGTTGAAGTATTTTGTTGTTGTTTCTGCTATTCCGTTTACAAATTCTACCAATATGATTCTAAAATGGGTTCCTCCCAAATCTAAGCCTATATATTTACCGTTTTCTGAAGACGAAAAAAGTACATCATAACTAATTAAGAAGTTTTAAATAACGCGTATTTGTACCATAGACAAACTTACCAGTTTAGTAACAGATTGCTGGTACGAATTCCAGTGATTACATGTATTAAATATGAATCAAATAAACCTATCTAAAAATTATATACATGTAGGTCATTTTCTTTAGCTACACTGAACGTCTAATATATATGCGTTCGCACTAGTGTAATTTTTTTAATTCTTATCAGTCCTTGTGTTGGAATAGGTAAAATAGATGACTACATATTATTGTCAAAATCGGCCCTTCAGTCAAGAATAGATCATACAGTCGATGTCAATTGTAATCTTGCACCATATTTGATCAGTTCAAAAGCATATTCTGCATAGTTTAATATGCATAGGCGGATTCAGGGAAAATTTTGTTGATTATATAAGAATCATTGAAGCATGACTGGAGAGGGCCCCTAAGGTCAGTCAGTCCCCCCCCCCCCCCTTTAGGAAAAGTTCTGGATCTGCCACTGATATGTGTTCCATTCTGCCGCTTGACTAACATGAGTTAAAATTAACAGCTATAGCTCATTGTAGGGCCTTCAAAAATGAACAAAGCTGATACCGCATAGTCAGCTATTAACATGATAAAGGGCCCTGAAATCACAAATTTAAAACAATTCAAACGAGTAAACTAACCGCATAATTAATGAACAGCAAAAAACGACAACCACTGAATTAAAGGCTTCTGACTTGGGCCAGGCACATACATACATAAAGCATTTTCCCCAGACATGCCCCATAATCAAATACACTGCATCAAAAATTAATAATGAAGTATAAGATAGAACAGGCATTTGTCCTCTTTAATTGATACATAAAGATTTCGATCCTTTATGCCATGACAGAGATACATACGTGACATACTGACTTTATTGTAAGTCATTGATATGGTATATTGTACTTTTAGAGATTAATATCAAGTGATTTTTTTTTTTATCATTTACAGTTTTCTATGTTTACTCTAGATTGAAAATGTGTGAATATTATCTTGCAAATTTAATAAATCTACTCCAACAGATTAACGTTAAATGGAATAATTCAATCCCGAGTGTATCACAAGTATCTCAAGATATAATTGTAATGGTGATGTTATACGCAGTTTAATTTTAGTGTTAATAAATTGCCAAGTTGTAATAAGTGTTTGGTTGTAGTTTTAAAAATATTAATATTAGTATTAATAATTAGATGCATGTAGAATTTTTATAAGTTATTATAATAATCTTTTTTTCTGCCGTATTCTGAATTACCTTCATTACAAAAGCGCTGAGACAACCTTTTACATAATATAGACAACAGTACTCGTAAAGTTAAACAGTGCACTGAATTTATCAAACTTTACAGACTAGCTCATGGTTAATGAATAAAATTGATAATTGAAATAGGGGACGTGTCAAAGAGACAATAACCCGACCAAAGAGTAAAAAAACTGTCCTATGCCACCGAGTCAACCTCTTTATAACCCATTAACTCTATTTTTTCTGATATGTCTTCGAATAGTTATGTATGTAAAACTATATAAATATATGTTTTTGTTTGTTCTTTTTGTTTTCGCTGGATAGCTCTTTTACTTTTTTCATTATCGTGGATATAATTTTATCCAAAACACCACTCCACTTCATTCAACCTTTCAGTAGATGTATATGCCAGATATATGTGGTTTTATATATGAAGCCTTACCATTGCCTTGTAAAACACCACTGACATAAGTGTAACCCCACCAAAGGTCAGATTTCTTTTGTTCAGATTCATTTGGATTGTTTGCATAATTTATCTGTTCTTCAAAAGTGGACATAAATTTCTGCATATGTTCCTCTGTGAAGATTAGGTCCTGTAGAATGTTACATACCTGAAATCATATTATATATACAGTGAAACCTGTAGAAACCGAACCTCTTCGGGACTTAAGATTTTGTTCGGTTTTGGCCGATGTTCAGTTTTATCAGGTCCACAACGCATACAATTTGATATGACGGGCTAATTTGATATGACAGTGCTTCACTGAACATGTTTGGTTATATGCAGGTTTTCGGTTTATGAAGGATTCGGTCTATAGTCAGGTTTCACTGTACTAGATCTGAAGACCAACTCCTTGTTAGTCCTCTCTCGTCGTTATTTTAGGGGTGGGTCGAAGTACCGGTACTTCTCATGCTTCGTGTAAATGGCCAGAAACGACCGTCTGCCAAAATATTGTCCTGTTTTTATAACTATAATAAAATTTAAAAATATTATGATTATTTATCTCATTTATATTATGTTGATTTCACCTTCTTATGGTCTTCGAACTCGCTTTCGCCTCCCCTTTCCTCATTGCAGGAGTACAAGTTTAGTTTATACGTTTTTGAATAAGATAAAATAAGGTTTGTAAATATTTGTGTACATATACATGATATACTAAATAAGGCAAGCATTTATCCGATACTCCTATATATATTGGGAGAGAAGTGGACGAAGAGAATCGATATCATAATTATCAGGACTTATTTTACTGTCTCGTAGTTATTAAGACGGACCTGTAACTCTGTCGTAGTTTGGCTTTGGGTGGGACGTTTTGGCTGTGAATAATAGAAATGAAGTTTCTATATTTTAATATGCCGCAACACCGAAGTCATGTATTCAGCTGCATGTATTACAATTAACAATACATAATAATATATATATATATACAAACATAACAAATATAGATAAAGAATAATTGAAGAAGTTTCCATAATATGAATATAAATAAGCGGTTGACCTTATGAGGTTTCATCTTAAATTATGTAAATAATTTGTCCATTTAAACTTGATAATAGAAAGAGAAATAATGTTCTAGTTTATTTAATTAAATATTGCATTAATTGTTTATCTGATATTGACACAACTTTGCATAAACATTCAAACCAAGTAATTTAATAATTTGAATTAACTTTGCTTTTGAATAAATAATAATATAAAAATAATTTATCTTTATCGAGTACTCAGTTTACTGCTTAAAACTTAACGAAAAATAGTTCAACTAACCTGTGAATAATAGAAATGAAGTTTCTATATTTTAATATGCCGCAACACCGAAGTGCCTAGTGTTGGGCGAAACAGGTTTATATAGTACTTTCGTTAGCAATAAACTGATGCCCATTATTTGTTTAATACTTTTGCTAAAAGCTTATAATAATTTCTTATTAAATTTCCTTCTTTTCTCCTCACATTTTTGTTGTTGGAAACACCCAACTGACCGCTATTTAATATACATGGACATCACATATTTTGTTTGATGTATTATTTAATTATTCGTAACTGGATAAGGTTCAATCCATAAATCAATTGATTTATCTGTGTATTCGATATGACCGAAGAAAGTTGCATAACGAACTTGGAAAGTGTTTAACTAAAGCTTGAGGCTTGACATGTAATATTGACCTTTAACAACATTTATCTATAGTGACCGTTATAACGTAACTAACTTTATTAAGTATATTTACCAAATGAATTTAATCAATTCTTTACAACTTTAATTCAAAGTCGCTTTAATGTAAAATATTCTCAAATTATGGATTGTCCGTTTTACCAAAAATAAAGTAAAACTTATTTCCTCACAATATATTAAATGATTATATTGCCTTAGACGTGTTGTCTTCCTTCCAAATATCAAACAGATACATATTGAAATAAATAACTTATCTGTGAAATGAAATACAATATTTACTTTAAGTATAATGATTTCGGTCCCGTATTAATATATATGGTGGTATTTAAAAATAGTAATTATAAATTAAAATAGACTTTATTCTACGTCTTAGGTGATCGATCAAATGGTAATAATTTCAAGGCCGAGAATGTTTCGCCTTGACCAAACAATATAAAAATAATGTAGTTTTAAACATTTAAAAAAAGAGACAAAGGATACGAAAATGATAATCACATAAAAACCCTACCTGCTTTCTTTTGTCTCCCGCCAAAGCTTGGACGAATGGTCTTCTGTCAACGGATTCCATCGCAGTTATAGCGAACGAGTTTGTTTACAGTTAAAACTATATCGAAGTCTACCGAACTGTGAAAGATAATAAGATACAAAGGTTTAAATAACTTGTGTATTACAATACCAATTATTACAACTGATTTGTGGGTAATTCTATAATGCGTTTATTTTTAACAGTTTGAAATTGTTATAGACATACGTAGATCTTATATATATGATATAAATGATTTTACGTAACATAGAGAAAAATTGCCGAGAGACCATACACCTTCCTAAATTGCTAAATTAAATTTCAGTGAAATTAAACACATAAATAATACATTTTATTATATGATATCTTTGTTGAAATCTGAATTAAAATATCCATATATATCATGTTTGGAATTATTTTAGGCAGAAGGGAAAATTTAACGATCGCCTCGTCAAAATCACATATTCATTGACATAAGAGAACAAACAAACAATGCCAAATGAATCAATAGTCAAATAGTAGGAAAAGCATATACATATGTTACAAAAACACTATCTTTTCCTACACAGGTTTCCTTAAGCGTGAAATAATGTCAATATTCTTTCGTGCTTTCTCGACCATTTCCGTAAAACATTTAAAACAGATTCATGCGTAATAAGACAAAATAACATATATATGCAAACGTAAGCAGCATTTTGATTGAATGGTGAAAAAAATATAATTTTGATAGCATTTGCATTGAAATAAAATATAAAAACTGTAACTACTTGATATAATTTGTAGAAAAAGTAGAAACATAAAGAAATAAGTTATTTTACCTTTTCTGCTGAATAACAAAAACATCCTCATAATTGAAACACACGTGACATAGCTCGTTATTTACAGATCAACGACTTTATGAAACCAACAGGTCATTGAACTGTTGATGAACTGTTGAACTGTTGAAAGGGCAATGTAGCTTTATGATCATCTCCCTTTGATTGCGAAGTTCAAACTTTATCGTCTGATACAACATTGATGGTACCGTGGTACACTATTCATCGTTAATGGTGTACAGCACCCACCTGCAGCTACGATGCCTAATATTTTAATTGAAAGTTAATCTGATCATTCCTTAATACAGTATCAAGGTACTTGATCCATTTAACATTTCAATTTACAACTATATATCTTCAAATTATCAATATCATTCTATAAAAAAAAAAAAAAAAAAAAAAAAAAAAAAGAAGATGTGGTATGATTGTCAATGAGACAACTCTCCACAAGAGACCAAATGACACAGAAATTAGCAACTATAGATTACCGTACGGCCTTCAACAACGAGCAAAGGTTAAGCCCAGATCGCATAGTCAGCTATAAAAGGTCCCGAAATGACAAATGTAAACCAATTCAAACGAGAAAACTAACGGCCTAATTTATGTACAAAAATTGAACGAAATACAAATATAAATATGTAACACATATTAACAAACGACAACCACTGAATTACAGGCTCCTGACTTGGGACAGGCACATACAGAATGTGGAGGGGTTAAACGGATCACAACCCTCCCCTAACCTGCGACGGAATTGTAACAGTACAACATAAGAACGAACTATAAAAATCAGTTGAAAAGGCTTAACTCATCAGATGGATACAAATAGAAATCCATCTAACAAAAACACAGAGTGGACGTGGCCGGGTACTTGTTTGACTTCTGTCCGAGATATGTCCCACTCAGCAATGAGTAAAACCCAAACCGTATCGTCCTCTATAAAAGGATATGATCAGACATGACAAAATGTGATATCGAGAAAACGAAGGGCCTCATTTCTGACAAAACAATTAACAACAAACAAATATGACGGACAGCAAATAAAAAAAAACACTTAGATAGAGGCTCCTGACCTATGAAAGTCAGATAAGTTATAGTTATTGACCAAGCAAGTCGGTATATAGAATTTAATCTGCACAGCTCAGGTGACCCTTATTAACCCGAACGACGTAGGAGTTCGGGTTAAAGGGTCATCCTGAGCGCGTGCAGATTAAATTCTATATACAGATTTGATTGGCCAATAACTGTTTTAACACATGACGTCATTAATTTACGTGAACGTTTTAGATGTGGACGATTTTCCGCAATCCACGGATCCTAAGAAAGGGGGAAATACGACTTTCATTGGTGAGTTTTAAATTGACAACTTTTTTGGGGTTTAGACTTTTTGTAAAATTGCGATTTAATGGTAGATTTTTTCTTAATGTTTCTGTTTAATCTATTCCCATTTTTTTTATTTAATAAGTGACGATTAAGACTTTGACAATTTGAGTACCTTCAAATCGTTGTATGAAAAAAAAATCATAACTGAAAGGGTTATTGAGTTTAGATTAATTGCTTTTGAATATCTTTCCATCAATGATGTGCTTTAATAGAGAAAGATAAACCGAGGAAGATGTTATATTACCTAAATTTTAAATGTTGAATAAACAGAAAATACGTTTCTCTTTCCAATCTTTTCCTCCCACTCCCCCAAATTTCTTTGTATCTACTGTATTAATTTTTAAGACACGTCCATCTAAATGAAGTCTGATTGATCTCCAGCTAGGAATAGATATTGAAAAAGTCGTTATATTAAATTCCATTGAGTCTAAAACTAATCCAAATCAGATTTCTTTTATTCGGATATTCTTAGATACATTTCTTTTTTGGCGGAAATGACCAAACATTGTATTAACTCTCTTTCTGACTTTAAAACACTGATTTAAGATTTATGTTGTACGCAAAATATAATAAAATGTTTATGTTCAAGCTAAGATGAAAAAAAAGGAATGAGAAACCTTTCTTTTTTCCTATTTTGAAACTACGATGTTTGTACAAAGTTAAATTTTGTCGCAATTTCAAGGCAGAAGTCGGATTCGGGGGTGGGGACGAACATGTCGTTCACCCTAGGATTGGACAAAGTATCGTGTTTTGCCTTAAAATCGTCAATATTGTTTTAGTCTCGCTACACTCGGTGATATATTTTTTAAATTTGATAGAATAACACCCCTGTCAACATCTAGGAACCGCCCCTAAAGGTAAAAATAGATTTGAACTGTGCAGTATATCTGAGGTAGTTAATGCACACCTTTGCTATGCATTATCCAGATTATAGTACAGTAAGAACAAAGCGATTTTGCCCATGTCATGTGTTAAATAATGTTGTAAGGTTGAACATGTGTATGATTGCTCATCCTTATGAGACAGTGGACTGGTTTGACAGCACAACGTAAGAATACATTATAAAAATAACCAGTTAGAACTGGCTTGATGCATCATATTGACACGAATGGCAAAACACAAATAACACGACACAAAGTGCCGATGATGATCTAAGAGTACTCATATTTACTGAAAACCGGTTCAAAGTCTACAACAACTAATACTTAAATTATGTTTTTCCCATACTAACTAAATTAAGTAAGTCTCACAGTAAATACAGGGCATTTATTAATTAGACAACAAGAAGGGACAATATAATTCAACGTTCAAGTTTGGTTCTCCTGATATGAAAGGTATTGATTGTCACAACTGTATATGTAACAAAATATTTGTTCCGGCGTGACATTTGTTCCGCAGGAACTTATTTCATAGAAAATATGTTCAACCAAAACTAATTATATCACAGAAAATAAGTTCCAGCCCTGTAAAATTTGTTCCGGAACTAATTTTTTAACCAAATGTGAAATTAGTTCCGGAACAAATATCGCAGCTCCATGAATTTCGTTCCACTATAAATTGTTCAAATAAAAGTCAAATAATTTCCCGTTATAAAAGTTAAAAAATTTTGAAATATCAAATTAATTCAGCATATTTGTTGTAACATGTGTAAGTAGATAATATGATTAAAAAACAAATGCACAATTAAGATTAACAACTGTGATAAATAATTTAAACACCGTGACTATTTAATTTTTCTACAAATTCTGATACAAAGTAACATATGATGGATTGCCTTGGGAAAGCGTATATATGTGTATCATAAAGGAAGCAACCATTTAACTCCAAGGTGGTGTTCTTGATTTTTGTCTGAGTCAGAATTTTTTTTTCGAACAACATTTCTTTTTTAGTTTTTCGACGCTATCTATCAAATTATTTTTTTTCAAAATTTAACACTATAAGGTATGGGGAAATATATTTTTTTTTGTCATCTGCTTGACCAAAATATTTTTTTTCATCAAATTGGGGATCAGAATATTTTCAGGAAACCGTAACCCCCCCCCCCCCCCCCCCCATTTCCCCCCTTAATGTTAAATGGTCGTTCCCCAAGTAACGTAGCTGACAATGAAATGTTTCTCTGTTGATAGAAATACTTTTTAATGCTGCGTTCACACGTAATTCGAATTCGATTCGAATTAACTAATTCGCATTCGATTCGAATAACTAATTCGAATTAGTTTAATTTGCATTCGAAACGTTTTACGTCTAAACGTAAATTCTAATTCGAATTGCAATGCGTGTCAAATTGGCTTTACTGTCCGAATTAAAAAAGAAGAGTGTGTGAACGCGATTAGCGAATTCGATTCGAATTAAATGTACGTGTGAACGAGCATAAGTGCTACACAATGGAAAGTAATGGAACAAAAAAACAACCTACAATTAAACAATCGAAATTGTTTAATTGCACAAAACATTAAGAAAAGGGGGAATGCACAAAAATACAAAAAACAATCCACATGCATAAGTAGAAAACGAACTAAATAATACATGGCAAAAAAAATATTAAAAAAAACCCGACTGACGAAAAGACAAATATCCAGAAAGCATACACCATCTAAATATCAAAAAAAAAAAAATTGAAACTACACAACTTTTTTTTTTTTTTAATCAATTTCTTGAAGTTACTACAAACGTAGAAGGAATATGATACATTAATGACTGTATATATACTGCAAATGTATTTTGTGCCGTTATTCGAAAACTAATTAAATGCTTCCATGTCCTACTCTACCTTTATAGCTGGAAGTCTGAAAAGTGAAAGCTAGCGTTTTTACAGCCAGCAATCTACAGGTTTAATCCAGCAGATTTAAGCTACACGCATGTTAACTGCAATTAGTCTGGCAGGTGTAAAGGAGCATCTATTCCACTAGTTGTAGGGCAGATGTAAACTGGCATATTTTCCACCGGTTGTCTGGCAGGTAACAGCTAGCGTATTTACCATAATCAGTCCTTCATGTGTACCGCAATGAGTTCAACAAGTGTAAGCTAGTACCTTTACCGCTGATTGTCGGTGTTAGTCAAACAGGTGTAAACCAGCGTGTTAACCGCCAATAGTCCGGCAGGTATAGGCTATCACCTTTTTACCGCTAGTTGTCCGGAAAGTAGGAGCTAGGGTGTTTACCACTGATGGCTCGACATGTGTAAACTAGCATGTTTACTGCCAGTAGTCGACCAGATGTAAGCTAATGGGTTAACCACCAGTAGTCTGGCAGTTGTTAGCCGGCACCATTACCACCATTTGTCCGACATTGATAAGCCGCCGGTTGCTTCGCATGTGTAAGCTAGCATATTTACCACTATTAGTTCACTAGGTGTAAACTTGCGTGTTTATAGCCAGTAGACCGACAAGGGTTTTAAGGTAGCGTGTTAACCACCAATAGTTCAGCAGGTGTAAATGTAAAGCAAAATTATATCCGGGTGAAATTTGATCCGGAGAAAAAAATGTCACAGTAGTTGTTGTTATTTTTTTATCCGGAGGAAACTATTTCCCTGTGATATTTTTTCCTTTGCCGTGAAATTCAATCTGGGAAGTTAACTTATTGAATAGTTATTAGAAAAAACTTATCCATTAAAAATACTATGAAATAATAATAGTGTATTTGAAATAAAGCGAAATTGTTAAAAAAAAAATGTTTTATAATGGGAAATAATTTCACAAATTATCATTGAACAAATTTCCGGAAATATTCAAGTCAATATCATATCCTTTTAAACAGAAAATTATCATGCAACATAGGAAAGAAAACCAGAAGTAGTTTCAAAGATCGTAATTGTGAAAATAATATCATAATTAAATAAGGTTAGTGAAATACATGTAAAAGTGAGTTGTTTTCAGATCTCAGTACAAATATACGGGCCTTTTTCAAAAAATGTGGATTTTCTTGTACAATCAATATTTCTAAAAAAGTGTAAATATTTTTATCCAATTGTTAGATACACCATTTAGCTTTTGGTGTGTGTAACAAGTTCCAGCAAATTCAATATGAAATTTAGCTACAGAAATTGCTTCCAGTGGGTTTCAAAGGGTCCAAAAACCCCAAAATTGCTTTTACGAAATTGAAAAACTAGTCTTTTTTAAATGCTGGTTTTAATACCCAGCGGAAATTATTATTTTTCTTTTGTTATTATAAATATATAGGTATCACTGCAGGTATGTATACACAAATACAGGGAATTATTAGATTTTATTAGCATTTTTTTTTACTTTTCATTTCGTACTTAAAAAAAATGTCAACTACATAACACAAATGAAATAATGTTGCCAATAAACAACTGATTATATCCCTTGTAACTAAGGAAGTGTTCTCTACTTACTCTTCATCCTCTGATGACGTGCTTAAAGATACAGGATGACATCATTGACTCATTTCATTATAGATTAGTTTTGGTGAGTACAAATTACTCCGTAATTTTATTCTTTGTCAACTTTGTAACGGCAAAAACATTGATAAATTTTGGCATAATTTTTTTTTTTACATAAATCATTCAAAGTCTATAATACTGACTCTAATTCAATAAAAACCATTTACCTGGTAGTATAAGGGTCAAGAAAAACATCCAAAAACCACAAATAGGTCAACTACATAACGGTCAACTACATAACGCAGTGAATCGTTATGTAGTTGACAAAAAGCGTTATGTAGTTGACAATGCTGAATTAAATTCACTTTAAAATATGTTTCTAAAAAGTGTTATTTTAACCATGTTAACTGTTTTGAAAAAAGTGTGATGATTTTTATGGAAATATATATCAAGCAAAATGTAAATATTATTAAAAAAAAAATTAGGGACCGAAACTAAATCCGTTATGTAGTTGACATATGTCCCATACTTGTTTCTATGTTATTTTTTTAAATATTTTTGTAGTAGCATTTAAGATTGCATATTTTTATTTCAGGTTGTATTGTTGTTAAACTATTCAATTTCATATATTAAAGTTGAAAATTGAATATTTTTTTGTATTGTTATTTCACAACTGAAATATCCACATTTTTTGAAAATGACCCATAAATTGAAAAGTAAGGTAGAAATAAAGTTGCATTACTACTGTTAACAGTAATAGAAGAATTTGATTATGATTTATTTTAACTATATAAATAGTTTTGTCTGGGGACAGAGATGTAGTTTTTGATTATATGGAAATCAGATAAATCATAGCATAACCTCATTGGTTGATATCTTTGGCGGAAGTACATGTGATACATCCTCATTCTTTCAATATCCAAGCTGTGGGAAGGTCGTGCTCCACGTGTTGTCGGCAAAGTAACTATATTCTTTAACTTTTACTTACATTTGCCTTGGTGGCAATATAGCCTTGGTGGCTTTAAGACCTTGGTGGTCATTTATATATGCCTTGGTGGCAATAGACCTAGGTGGTCATTTTTATATGCCTTGGTGGCAATAGACCTAGGTGGTCATTTTTATGATTTTTTACATTTGCCTTGATGGCAACAATGAATTAAAAATACTAGCCTTGGGGGTGTCAAGACCTTGGTGGTCATTTATATTCGCCTTGGCGGCTTCTTGATAGAACTAGATGGTAATGTTTGACCTTAGTGGCAAAATGTTTTGGGATTTAGACCTTAGGTAGTTATTACCAACCCAGGTGGTCAGATATTTGTTATGCCGTGCGCCGGTTAAACGCAGGGCAAAGTGCTATCGCTATATAAAATATATGTGGAAGTGGGGGCTCTGGCCATTTTGGAAAATTGTAGTTGAAAGGAGAATAATAAATTGTTTATAGGGTAAATAGTTTCTTTTGTTACTTTTGACTGTGTTGTGGACTTTTCATTTATTTTTACATGGTACATACTGATAGAAATGCTATTTAAAGACTTGAGAAAGTGGAATAATTTAGTGTGACATGTGACTTGATATTCATGTTTTTTATCGGAGTGATGTGTATTGAATTATAAGGTGTCTTCGTCGAGGTCCGCGTTCAGCGGTCTGTTTGATTGTACATAGAATTGAATAGAATGTTTTTGTTTTCAGATGGTGTTACCTACAGCTTTGACAGGGTGACGAATGAAGGAGAAGTAATATGACATTGCACGATGATTCATGTCAATGAGTTCGAACAACCTTTTTAAAAGGAAGGGATTTTTTCTAATCAGAATATGGTGAGAACAAATTGCAATTGAAGTAATGTTTTAATTTCTGAAAATAGGAAAATAATGAATGGGGAAAATATTGATACTACACTAAATTATGTATGTCTGTGTTGAGAAAGGCAGAAGATGCCAATATGGCACGGTACTAAAAAAAAAAAAAAAAAAAAAGTCTGTGATGGAAGCAGCTTTATGTTCAAATGAACATATTTAAAAGTGATGCTAATAATTTTTCCGTAATTTCATGATTTTTTCTCTTGGATATGTATTTAATTTCATTGATGTGTTGAAATATGTCACAAAAATCTTTTTTGTCATGGGAGATTAAATAATGGTTGCAATATTTTTGTTTTGTTTTATCTAAATTAATAAATAAATATAATGTTGAATGATTTTGTATACTAGTACAAATGTATACTTAAATTTTATGTATGGTTAAATTTTGTAATTTAAATTTCTTTGTCTACAGTTCGAGGGACACTGATTCCCTAGTGGTTTTCCACGTGGATTGTAGGCAAAGGGATTTTTCCTTTTCAAAGTGTGACTAATGCTGTCTTTAGTACAAATAAACAATTTGTTATTGGTTAATATATTTTCAGCAGACATGTGAAGAATCGAGTGGAAATACAATTGTCAATGTTCCTGATTATGAGGTAAAGAGTGTGTTTGATTCAACAACAGTAAAGAAAGAGACAAGCCAGCATAGTTTACACTTGGAGGTTAAGTCCCTTTGCTTACAAGCTTTCCACATGCTGAAGATGTTATTAGAATAATGACAATGTTCATTTTGATACGAGTTCATTGCCTTAACTCAACTTTTAAAAGTCCGTATGTGGTCAAATTCATGAGAATTTATTGAATTATGAACGATTTATAAAGAACTGTTTACATGCATCTTTAAATGTTAAGAAGTGTTTAAAAGTAATTTTAAAAGGAATAATATTTAATAAAAGTGTTGAATTTGTTTTGAGTATTGGGAATACTATTCCTTAAGGGAGAGCCGTGCTAGTGGTGTATTTTGAGATTGGCCTGCAAATATGCTGTATGGACTATAGAGTTTTCTATGCCCATAACTTAACATGAACTGGATGCAAGATTATATCAATCACTGAGGATATGTGTATAACCTCATTGGTTGATATCTTTGGCGGAAGTACATGTGATACATCCTCATTCTTTCAATATCCAAGTGGTGGTTGGTTTAAGGGCTATGTTTGGTCAGGCAATACATATTGCCTGTTTGGGTTGATGAGGTTCTTGATAAGTTCCCCCCTCTCCCACCCATAAGTACCAAAATGTGGATATGTTTTTATATTTATATTTCAATATTGGTTTTACATGTATGCATTTTGGGTTGATGAGCACGAGACAACATTAGATAAACATGAGCATTACCATGGGATCATGTTGATAAAACAAACCTTCGCTTTATAGATTTGCAAGGGAAAGTTCAATTAGGGCAAGTGTCCAATGGTCCATGTGTATTGGCATGTTTGTGTTTGCTTTTTCATTACAACGGTAAAAATAATATTATATATCTCGGATGACAATAATGTTGATTATAATGCTTCAATTTATGAGCTCCAGAGTAGTTTTATAACTGAAAAACAACTGTGCACTATATCCAGTGAGCTCTTCTGCATTGCATTGTGCATGGTAGTCCACATTTTGGTTTCTGAAACGTTAAGATATTATCTTGTATTCGGTTCTTTCCTCTAGAGTTTTCTATGCCCATAACTTAACATGAACTGGATGCAAGATTATATCAATCACTGAGGATATGTGTATAACAATATATTGGAACAAAAGCATGTTTAACAGCTGGATAGTATTTACCTGTGAAATGTTATCGGTCTTATTAAATCAAGTTGTAAGTCATCTTCTTATATAAATGAATATATAAAAAATAAGATTCAAGGAAAAATTTCACTATGAAATAGATTCAGAAATATATTATATTAACATCTTTAAAATATAAATTGCTCATACATTTAATTACCTCCCTTTGATAAATTATGCAAATTTGTTCTACCTTTGTGAAACATTTTATAATTATAGTCAGGTATATATTGATTGTGAGTAACTTACAAAGTAGTTAATGGGACTTTAATTCACACGGTTCTGTGAAATATATTACGGCAAATATATACCGGTACATACTATCCGCACAACACAGATAGATTTTCACTCCTCTGGAAAAAAATTATCCTCAGGATGAAATATTACAGAGGAAGAAATAAACCGTTACATAAACATATGCTCACACCTTTAACCGCTTGTCTGGCAGGTATATTAAGCTAACCTCATCTGTTTATTCCCAGTGGTCCAGCAGGTGTGAACTATTATAGGGGATTGATCCTCTGTTTACAATGGTAGAGAGAGTGCTAATTTTAAGTACCGTTTCAACAAGGTTTATTTGAAGATTTCAAACAACTTGGTGAAGACCACTACTTCTCCTAAATGATTCAATTTTAACAGAAGACTTTACAAATACTGACGTAATTCATCTAATCACAGTTACGTTTTGCGAACTAATGATGGAATTTGTTGCTCAAACGTTTTTCGTTGGATTGGCACACAATTTGATCAGGTCAGTGGCGTAGCCAGGGTTGGAACGATGTGGATGCGAACTGTCGCCGAGCGGAACGAGGCCAAAACTTTTTGGGACTTTTTTTGCAGAAAATCTAATTTTTCCTGTATGCATGTCAGTGTATTCCCCAAGAATCCAACACTGGTTAGATTTTCGTCTAATTTCAAAATACCCACCAGTATACATTATATTTCCAACAGAATTTTATGAACAATACTATCATCATTATATTCAGAAATATTTAGTATAAAAGTTTCACACCAAATCTTATATTTGACATCTCAAAAACAAACCCATTTAATACAGCGGCACTTCTGTATATGGAACTTCGGAATATAGGAACCGAAGTGACACTCCCTCCTTTCCTAGAATTTGAGCCTCCCAATGGGGTTTTTGATTACTTGTCTTAACTCATTGCTGCGAGAGGATATGGAAATACTGGGCGTCTACCGTCCAGTCTTGTTGCACAATTCTTGCCAGATTTTTGTGAAACTTGTATCACCATGCAGCAATGTCTTTCACACATGCGAGTATAAATCCTGATCAAATATTTTTAACCAATATATGCCCCTTGGAAATATAAATTATAAATGCAAATCTCATTGTATTTGTTTGGAAGCTTTTTCTCTCGAGATATAAATTCAAAAAAAGAAAAGTGCTTAGTTTAGTTCTTGCCCTCTTGTACATAAAAAATGTGTCTTGGATGCGGGGGACATTGGATCTCTGATCTTTTATTGAAAACAACATTAATATTTGTACCTAGATGGAAAAGGGTATTCGTGAATCCTGGAATAAAAACACTCCATTACAAATAGAGTCGTCGTCTTTCGTGCCAAAGAAAAAGTAAAATCACAAAAATACTGAACTCCAATGAAAATTCAAAAAGGAAAGTCCCCAATCAAATGGGGAAAACGTTATTAGGATATGATGTTTCGGATTTTTTTATTCATCTTGTTTACATAAAGGAAAAACCACGAATACGGCTTCTAAAATGATTGAAGCTATTCTCATATACATTCGGATACCCTCATGTGCATATGCTGTCAACTGTCATTATATAATTATTAAAGAAAAGATTTTTTTGGTCAAATTAATGTGGATGCTTGAGCATCTGAGTGAGCATACATGCAAGCTACGCCACTGCAGGTGCCAATGCTGACAACACTTAAACCATATTGTATAACAGCATAATACTTAATATTTTAATCTTCTGATCTCCAATGTTGATGTCCCAAAGGGTATCTTTAGCCAAGTATAAACCAGCATTTTATATTGACAGGAAATAACTTTAAAATTTATTATGGAGAAATTTTCTGGAATATGTTATTTAGAGTTTGTTCTTAAGATGTACAGATAATCAGATTGTCTGTATATTGATATTACAAAATATCAGCTGTGAGTCACAATATGAGCTACTTTTTCGAGTGAGTGCAGTCTTTCCTACGGAAGCCGATAAGGGCCATTCAAAAAAAAATAATTATGTCGTAATTACGACATAGCATGTCGTAATTTCGACATAACATGTCGTTATAACGACATCGCTATGTCGTAATTTCGACATAATATGTCGTTATAACGACATCGCTATGTCGTAATTTCGACATAACATGTCGTTATAACGACATCGCTATGTCGTAATTTCGACATAATATGTCGTTATAACGACATCGCTTTGTCGTAATTTCGACATAACTTGTCGTAATAACGACATAGCTATGTCGTAATAACGACATAGCTATGTCGTAATAACGACATCACTATATATATTAAAGAATATGTATTATGATTGCCAAGACACTAAATGATACAGAAATTAACAACTATAGGTCATATCACAATGCCCCCAATAACTAGAAAAGCCCCCGCATAATCAGCTATAAAAGAGGGACGAAAGATACCAGAGGGAGAGCCCCCGAAATGCTGTGTGGCAGACAGTGTTATTAATTAATTATTAGCTCCCTTGGTAAAACTCCAAATTTCATATTTAATGTATTTCATTGTTAAATAATTTACATGAAGCTGAATAAGTATATATCTGTTAATTGCATAGCTTTTGCTATTTGAATTCATTGATTAAAGATATTTATTTATATTGTAAAGTTTAATATTTGTATCGTCGCAAAATCTTTGGTCACCTTCTTTAGTTACCTTCTGTGAGAAACTTATATATTTTATAGATCCTAATCGAAAGTAATAAGAAACCGACCGGGGACTAAGCCGACTGACATAAAGTCCTATCAAGGCAAGCAAAGCCTAACACCTTTCTTTAAAGAAGCGCACAACTCTGTGGTTTGTGGTAATGAGGGTGAATGTGTATTTACTGTCAAACGATGGGCACGATGTTCCTAAAACACGACGTTACACATAAAAAGCGGCGTCGAAGAGGGTTTTTGATTAATTTTTGCGAGTTTTATTCGTTTTTTTATATGTTGGTTGATTTATTTATTATATTACAAAATTTTTAAAATTTCTGATTCTGGTTCTGTTCGTTTTGTGATGTCATTTTATCATAAATTACCTCAAGTTGTGGAAATCTATTTAATAATGTTTACCCTTTAAGTTATTTCAACTAAAAATGCATTACTGTCGCAAGTAATGTGGGAAAGAAAGATGGGACAGAAGTAGATATATGCAGATGTGGTACAGTTTTCCGTAAAAAAGATATTTTTTTTAGATGTACGAAACTTTTATCATATGATGTTTAACTTTCAAGGTTCATATCATCTGTCATTGTAAAATTTCTAAATCTTAACTCAACCCCAATACAAATATATCTGACACTCTGCAAGTAAATCGAACATTTTTACCCTTGGTTAAATTTGAATAGAATTGTATTTTCCCTGGTACATAAGTTGTCGAAATACACCCCTTCAATTACTTGAACCTTGGCTTGAGAATTATTTCCGCAAGTCATCTATAGTGTTTAATTTCTGATATACATTTTAAAATATAGTAATCTACTCCTGGATCGTCCGCGAAAACGGCTTAAATAATCCCGGGTTTTTAAAATTCGATGAAACGGTTTTCGTCGCTGTTTGGGATTTGTCTTTCAATTACTAGTACCTCCATTTCATGCACAAGTTTATATTGACGAAAAGTTCCGGCTTCGCTAGTACAGGAATTAATTTCATCACGACAGTTATAACATGAATAGCAGGACAAATCGCGAAGTAAAACACTCCGTGAACTGGTATAAGTCTTTTAATATTGGTGATTGCACCTTACTGAAATGACGACTTTAAATGATCTATGGAGTACTTCCACAATATAAATTTCAATTCGAATTTTACATTTAGAGGATTGTCTTGGTGTCTAAAAATTGTCTTTGCAAAAGTTGGACGAAGTTCATGTAATGAGATGTTTTTCCCCATTTCACCATTCTTTTAAATAAATCGTTAAAAGCTATAAACGATTAATAAAAATTGCAAAATTTAACCTGTGTCGAACCTATGTCCCCGGGTGGAGTCTATAGCAACATGCGCTATTCTTTTTTTTCGGCAGCAATCATCAACCTGTTTTTCCAAATTTCACAACACGATTTGTTTTAATTATCATGAACATTTAATTG
Organism: Mytilus edulis; assembly: GCA_019925275.1. Taxonomy (NCBI): domain Eukaryota; kingdom Metazoa; phylum Mollusca; class Bivalvia; order Mytilida; family Mytilidae; genus Mytilus; species Mytilus edulis. The sequence goes on along the minus strand of CM034358.1, from coordinate 77,711,919 downwards.
AAACTTAAGCACATGTAACGACGGAAATTAGCGTCTTTCGAACTTTCGATGTTTGGACAAATTGGCTACTGTTTTGTAATGTGTGGAAGCATTTTATTCCTTTAAGACCCAAACATGTAGTTAATAAGAAAAGAATCTTGTCATTTTTTACTCTTCGTGTATCTAACTTTTGTTTTGATTAATTATAAAAAAATACGCGTTAACTGCTTTGAAAAATGAAATATCAACTTGGACAAAATGGCTACCGTTTGAAAAACGACTGTGTAGAGAAGATTTTATTGAATCAGCAATATTTGAACTCACGAACAATGAGGCAAATATTTGTACTTTTGTTAGATATTATTATTGTCTTACTATTTTTATTCATTTTCTGCTACTTACAAAATTCACTTTCAGTCGTTGAGATAACGAAAAACGTTGTTGGACATTTTTCTTATTCCCGCTTAATATAAAGCCACCGAGTCAAATAAAATTTGGCAAAAATAACGTCTTTAACGCCACAAAGAACTGACATCTGTCGTTGTTCCTGCCAAGTATCAAGAAGATCAGAGAATAAGAAATAGGATCACTATACATAAGATTTAAAACAGTTTTTCATAAATGTAACGTTGGACATCCGGTTTTTTTCACATAGCTTTGCTAATATAATCATCAAATATACTAGATATTACTTAGTATATGATCAAGAGCTGTAAAAACATAATTTGAAACATATATTGAATTTGCTTTAATATTGGTTCGTGTTTTCTAACATTTTTATTTTGTTTTGCGGATGAAATTTCGAAGATTCTGTTTTAAATACTAGAGGTTGTAGAAACATCGTGTCCAACGTTTGTAAGTAGAAAGAGAGCAATCAATACATTTCAATTCACCTTTATTACACGAAGGCATGTAGTTGGGCGCTGGTTTATAGGTCGGATGTATGTCAGTCCTCACATAATTCCTCACATATTAGTTCAAACATGTAAAGAGTTTATCACACTAAGTCTGTATCTCTTTAATTAGGATCTATAAATGATATAAGTTTCTCACAGAAGGTAACCAAAGAAGGTGACCAAAGATTTTGCAACGATACAAATATTAAACTTTACAATATGAATAAATATCTTAAATCAATGAATTCAAATAGCAAAAGATATGCAATTAACAAATATATACTTATTAAGCATCATGTAAATTAATCAACAATGAAATACTTTAAATATGAAATTTGGAGTTTTACCAAGGGAGCTAATAATTAATTAATGTTAACACTGTCTGCCACAAAGCATTTCGGGGCCTCTCCATCTGGGCTCTTTCGTCCCTCTTTTATATCTGACTATGCGGGGGCTTTTCTAATTATTGGGGGCATTATGATAACATATAGTTGTTAATTTCTGTGTCATTTAGTCTCTTGGCAATGATAATACATATTCTTTAATATATATAGTGATGTCGTTATTACGACATAGCTATGTCGTTAAAACGACATAGTGATGTCGTAATAACGACATGTTATGTCGAAATAACGACATAGCGATGTCGTAATAACGACATGTTATGTCGAAATTACGACATAGCGATGTCGTAATAACGACATGTTATGTCGAAATTACGACATAGCGATGTCGTAATAACGACATGCTATGTCGAAATTACGACATGCTATGTCGTAATTACGACATAATTTTTTTTTTTTTGAATGGCCCTTATCGGCTTCCGTACTTTCCGTCTCCAAGTCAGGAGCCTGATATTTTGTGGATGTTATTGGTTGCTGTTTGCCATATATGTTTTTTTTTGTTTATTTGTTTTGCCATAAATCAGGCCGTTAGTTTCATTGTTTTGACATTTTTTCAAGTTTGGACCTTATATTTCAATTTATACGGTATTGATTTTGCTCATTGTTAAAGGCTGAAAGGCGACATATAATTAGCCGTTTCAGAATCTAAAGGACTATGGGTAATTTCATTGTTCGTACCCCAAAATGAAAATAACGTCACGACATTGGTTGAATTTCCATTGTTTTGGACGTTTTCAACCAATCACGACGTTTCGGTGTACATTTTTGAAAATATTACCCAGAATGCAATAGATTCTGAAACGGCGAATTACTTACATCTACATCATTTGGACTCTGATGGATAGTTCATCTCATAGGCAATCATTCCACAGCTCTAGATTCTTATATGATAATAGATGCACAGAATAGAATTTGTAACATTCTTCTTTCTTTATAATATCTTTTTTTGTGGGATTGCTGTCTCTTTGATGTATACTACACAACTCCATTATTATTAAGTTATCATATACAAGCAAATAGCTGATTGCTCTGAAGTGGAAGAAGATGCATAAAGGGTAACTTGAATTACCATAAAAGCAGCCCCCATCAACCCAACCTGTGTTGTCCCATTATTGCTTTCAACATATTTTTTTTTTAATACTCGTAACTCAACCAAAATTCACTATTCTTAACATAAAAATCTGCAAATACTGTTGATGCAATCAATTTTCTATAACTAAATTCCATACATTCGTCTTAAGCATGGTCAACTTGATGCAATGCAATTTTGCCAAGCAATTATAACCGTAATTAATTTAGTCTCACTTGAAAGTTTTCTGTCAAAAATAGATAGTTAACTTTAAAAAAAAATAGCCACCAAGATTTTAGTCAAGTTTGCTTCAACTAGGGTTTTCATTATAAACATATACTAGATATCATTGAGATGGGAGCCATCTCTGTGGGCCCCGCTGTGAATAATGTGCATTAAAAAATTGTATCTTTACCATAGGACATGGGTTTGTCAACTGAAATCAAAGTTTTTGACCTTGACCTTTGACCTAGGAAGTTGTAAATAAATTAAGACACACCCTTTGGTGTTGGTTTATATACATGTCAAGTATAAACTTTGAAATGATAACGGTTCTCAAGATATAGAGCGGACACGATCTTTACCATAGGACATGGGGTTGTCAACTGAAACCAAAGTTTTTTACCTTGACCTTTGACCTAGGAAGTTGTACATACATCATGACACACCCTCTAGTGTTGGTTCATATACATGTCAAGTATAAACTTTGAAATCATAAGGGTTCTCAAGATATAGAGCGGACACGATCTTCACCACAGGACACAGGGTTGTCAACTGAAACCAAAGTTTTTTTACCTTGACCTTTGACCTAGGAAGTTGTACATACATCATGACACACCCTCTAGTGTTGGTTCATATACATGTCAAGTATAAACTTTGAAATCATAAGGGTTCTCAAGATATAGAGCGGACACGATCTTCACCACAGGACACAGGGTTGTCAACTGAAACCAAAGTTTTTTTACCTTGACCTTTGACCTAGGAAGTTGTACATACATCATGACACGCCCTCTGGTGGTGGTTAATAAACATGTAAAGTATAAAGTATGAAATCATAAGGGTTCTCTAGATTCGGACGGACGGACTGACAGACTGATCACTATAGGGCGACCGGCCTTTGACCTAGGAAGTTGTACATACATCATGATACGCCCTCTGGTGGTGGTTAATAAACATGTAAAGTATAAAGTATGAAATCATAATGGTTCTCTAGATTCGGACGGACGGACAGACTGATCACTATAGGGCGACCCGCCTAAAGGCCGGGCCCTAATTACTGAAAAATTCTGAATATACCTAATGCAGATACATGTATGTGTCAGGTCAAGGATTGGGTTTTGGGCACTTATTAGCATTTCGAACCCGTTCATTGAGGGTAGGAATGTCTTTTTCCGTTAGGAGTAACAAACCTTTTTTTGAAATTTTTCATGAAAAGAAAACTTTTGACAGCAACAAATTACTGGTCCCATACTCGAGTCGGGTCTGATAATAGGTGTAATTACTGACGAATAACGGTAAAGAGCTGGACTATTCAGTTGCTGAATCTCGTTTTTTATCACTTATACAACTTTAAAACGTAAGGCCACCTAGGTAATAAAACAATGAGTGAATGACCGACATGAAAACTACATACTTTTGAAAAGGAATCCGTCAACTGACATTAGTATGTTCATTGATATTTCTGTCAACTGACGTTGTATCGTTTGATGTGTAAAACACCAGCAGATTCACGTGTGCGCTTGACTCTTTATTATGATTATCGCAATAACATACTAAAATATTCTAACTTTCGTTTTAAAAAACACACGTTGTCTTAAACCTGAATATGACTTGATTGTATTAAAGTTTTGAACACAAACAGATCATCTTAATCAGTGTATTTTTTTTCAAGCATCATTGATTTGAAGTTGTACTCTCCACGTAGATACTTGACTTAGTCTTTAACACAAGATGGATTGTATGAATATATGACAATTCTATTCTTAAACTTTTTGATGCACAATTAAATTTCCCATTTGTGCAGATACATAACAAAAGTGGTTTAGATTAACCCGAATAATCCAGTTGTTTTTTTTCCGATAATTCCAATTATAAATCTACCAAAGACAAGTATTACAACATTTATACCATATAAATATCTGAATAAGTTTATTAAACTTTAATACCCATACTATTATTATTTTTCAATAAATGCAACAAAGGTATAAAATGTCCTTGATAAAAGTAAGAAGAAGGAACAAAGGGCGAACGTACTATATGGGGACGAACTCCGGACGAACGGACCAAAGATGATCATGTAATGAGGGCGAACTGACCAGATACCAAATTCATGCATGCATACTACAAAATCTACTTTAAAAACATCCGGTTACAAGTAAACAAATTACGTTCATGTAAGATGATAGCCAGTCAAGGTCGTTAAAAACTTCCATTTTTTTAGATGAAATCTAACAATTTACATAAATAAAAGGGTAGGTATCAAAACATTAAAACAGGAGAAATTATAACACTAGTGATAGTGATTGTTTTTCAAGCCTAACTAATAAATTAAATAATGCAGATGCTTATTTAATGTGTAAACATCAGTGTCAAGATATGGCATGGAAGTTGTTATGAAATCGTAAAGCACAGAAAGGGATACGGCATACAACCTGATAACCGTTCAATGATTTTACAACCGGCAGTAAAGGCTTTCAGAAGACTTGAAGTCTTATTCCACCAAACACAGTATATCCATTATCCAATATAAAAGACTATGATAAAAAGACAGACATTCAGTACAATCCAGCTCATAGAAGCAAAGTCTACATGTGAAACTATACACTGCTAATAATTTAAATAATAAGATCTGTTTTCTTCATTTTATTGTTTCTTTTTTCAATCTTATTGTACATATTTTAAATGTCAAAAATGTTTTTGACTAGGAAAATACACAACATAACTCATAAATAACAAAATGTTAAATCAGATTTATCTCCCTTGGAGTGAACTGATTTCAAAACTGTACATACAAAAGTTCTATTGAACAAATTTTAAATTGAAACACTATTTCACATAACTCATTGGCGTATGGTTGTTTTCGTATGGTACAGACAGTGAAATATGATTTCTTCAGAATGAAATGGAATGGAAGGTGGTATTATCTGGAGATAAATGAGCAGCTTTTTGTATTTCTAGACTTGCATCTTTCAATTGCGAATTCATAAAATTAAAATTATGATACACAAGTAAAAATAAGTCATAAAATATACCATTACAAATAATGATGTAAAATTAAGTACATCAAACAATCTTTATTTACAATTCTAAGGTCAACAGAACGCAAAATGCAACAGGTTAAATAAAAATTATATTCCTGTTTTTTACAAATTATAATATTGCATTACTTTTTTTAATGTCATGTCAAACATGTCAAATATTTTTAACAAAATCCAAAACAAGATGTATTTTCTCACATTCAATAAATATAATGGAACAGACAAACTGTCTTTGGTCAAATTTTCACATCCTGTTTTTCTACCAATGATTTATCCTGTTATATAATGATGAAACAGTGTTATGATTGGTCTATACTCGTGTGTATTTTCCCCATATATGTAACATAAAGACTGAAGCAATGAAGATCAAACTCATCACTAATACTGGCACTGGTCCTCTGAAAAGAAAAGCAAAAACATTAATAAAAGGGAGATAACTCAATATATTCCATTTACAATAAGATAAGATAAGAATTTTATTAATCTAATCAACATGGTCAAGAACCCATAAAGGGCATCATTTTACAACACAATATGATTGGAAAAAGCAAAACCGAAAACTAATACCATACTATAACATTATGGACTGGATCAGACCCTAACACAACATATATTTGTAATCAATGATCCATGATTAAAAACTTTAAACTTGTATACATGCATATTGCACTCTGTTAAATAAGTGATAAGAAAAATAGCTTCCAAATGCATGTTGAACTCTTGCAAAAAAAAATACAACTTTCTTCTGATTGCCTATGTCATGTATGTGTTTTAACTATTATCATGATTATATTATATTTAATGGCAGCAAGTTTTGTTGGTGGAGTAAGTGTGATAAAACCAATGACCTTTGCAATGAAAACTGACAATCCAAGTCAATTAAAGTGAAGTCAAACCCTCCTGCTATCCATGGGCAGGTTCAATTTCACATACATGCAGCAGTCTTGACACGCTAGTTGGTAACATTTACTTCATTTGAACTTTGGTGGGTGGATAGTTGTCTCATTTGCAATCATAAATGAATTTTGACTACCTTGTCTGGCTTTACAGCCCTGGCACGGTCATACATGTACCACATCTCCTTATTTTTATAGTGATACAGTGGTTATAAACTACTACATATTCATCCCCTCCATCTTAATTTATACATGTTATACTTACACTTTAATTCCTGGTGAATCTTCAGTATAGAATCTCCACATACCAGCACTACTGCTGCCACCTCCAGCTACAGATTTACGTGCATTACCTGAGGAACTTGTGGTCTTCCTGTATAAACAGAAATATCAATTTAAATACATGTACAAAATGTACTTGTTTGGCCTACATCCCTTCAAGATTCTTATAAATCTGCCAATACTCATATTAAAATGTGCGAAAACATGATTTCTTTATCAGCATATTCAACACGATCATGACTATTGTTCTACAATGTATATGAAGCTTTCAGTAATTGTAAGCAGACTTAAGCTTTTCATGTATTATTGAGTAGTGACAAAATCCTTGACAGTTGTGGTTATTTAAATATTTTACCCCAAGTATTTTAGTAAATCTTCAATATGACATGTATGAGAAATTTGGTGATAAAAGCTGGATGGGTGCAATGTAGGAAGGAAATTATCTTTTTATATCGGTCTTGGGTTTTTTTATACATGTTTATCCAATTGATATACATGTGTATGCAAATTAAAATAACTAAGACAGTATGCTGGTTGTAGGTGGAGTCCCTTCATCATGTTCATATCCTCTAACATCATTTTATTACAAAAGTTTAATCAAAGAGCAGAATGCTCTGAGGGATACGATTGCCATAGTTTTCATTGACACATGTATAGCAGTTCTGCCAACTTTTCATTAAGCAAATGCGTGAGATTTGGCCAATATTGAAAAGATCAAAAAGGAAAAAAAAATAGATCCAAGGATACTGCCGCAAAAGCATGAACATGCGTGAGTCTCACGCATTTTTGGCAGCCCTGGTACAGCTGGATAATATTATTTTCAAAACTAATTCGACTGCACATGCAAAATGTAATAAGCATATGAGCAATGTACTTATTGTGTTTTATTTTTGTACTATGAATTTCAAGTTTACTTTCCACAGCAGTCACTGAGAGTGAGAGAAGGTATTTCACTTCGTATCTTATCACCGTTAATTCTAGGAGGAACCCCATTTCTAACTCTTTAAATATTAATTTCCTTTGGGTCAGTGGGCATGACTCCTTTCCGTACACACTCCTCTGTTTAAATTGAGATCCTTCTTAATATATTAATACAACGTTTATTGACATCTAACGAGTGAATTTTTCTTGATGAGTCGTGCTGTATTTCGATTTTGACGGAAAATACCTCCCGAAGGGAGACAACTCGAAACGATAATATGGAAGACTCCATTTCGGCTGAAGGGGTGTTATAGGTAAACTTACATTTATCTAATTTAAATGATGCATATAATTTAAAATTATGCAACAACAATAACACTCAATAGCAGACAGACATAGAATGAATCCCATGAGTTTCAAATTAATCAATGAAGCGTGGAATCAAGAGAAACCACTCAATCTGACACCCCTTGAAATCAAGAAAACTATACGCATGCACGTTAATACATAAACAAACCCGCGACTTGCCATTTGGAACAAGAACGTTTATTTCAAAAATGATATGATGAATGGTTCTCCATTTCTTTATGAGAGTGCAGTATCAAATATCAGTTTCATAACGGTAAAATATAGAAAAACTCCACTTCAGTTCTTATATGACAGAAATAGAATTATCGGTCAGAGAACTCTTGCATTTATCAAAACTGGGGAAGTCCCTCTGACGTGTTTCTTAATTTATAAAAACACTAAATATAAATACTGCTTAATTCTGATTTTCCGCTTTGTTAAAAACACGCATATAAGTCAAAGGAAATATCAAACATGAAGATCATGAGAAGAACATTACAGGAAAGTTGTTTATGTTCAATCCTTTTGCTTGTTTTTACCTTTTAAAGCAAGACAATCATAAGAATCTGAGATGTTGCTAAATGACTAGAATTAAACGGTTGAAGTGAGGGAATGCAGCCCTGAGTCATCGGTAAAAGTCTAAAGATTGCTTGAAAGCAATCGTATCCCAAAAACAAGCTTTTGCTCATAGTTGAGGACCATATTATGACCTACATTTTGTACATGTATAGCTGTTAACTTCTATTTCATTTGGTCTCTTGTGGAGACTTGACTCAATAGCAATTATACCACATCATATTCTCTAACATCATTTTATAACAAAAATTAAAAAAACAGCTTAATTTAATGTTATCCCCTTGTTCTTTTTTGTCATTGAGTCTAAATTCATGTATGATATGATATGCATGACAATTTCATTTCCTCTACACACTTTTGCGACTCCCAATGGCAAAAATTGACAAGTCCCTGTACCATGTGCAGTCTGGACTCTCAAAAATTTATTTGTAGTGAAACCTTGAAATACAGACACATTGTACAAGTGTACATGTACATGACATAGCCAGCATTTTACCTCTGTCTTGTAGTAGATCCACCACCACCTGCTCTTGGTGATACTGTTTTTGATGAAGGACTACGTCCTGCTCCTACTGATGTTGAACTTGCTGGGGCTGGCTATAAATATATAAATGAATAATGATACAGTTTATATCTTTTGTAACTTACAGCATCACAAACAATGTACAACATGTACATGATGTACTACATGTGTACAAGTAACATGAAAGTCCAACCCACCCACAACATCCACCTTGTAAGTTTTGAAAATTTTCTACATGTACATGATGTATGTTAATATCTATATAAGTTTAGCAAACAATCTTGATGGAGGACACAATTCTGAAAAATTGGACATTGTACATCATGTACATTTACCTGCTTGCTAATTATGTTTCTATTTGCCAAGCATTATTGAACACCAGAAATGTTCCATAGCTCTTTTTTTCACTTTGGCATGTTTGTAAAATGTGCATACATGTACATGTATGTGTAAATCATCAACTGTTATGATCATTTTTTCAAGTATTTTCCACAAAATGGTCATGGAGAGTATTGGAGCATGCCCCAAAGATTTTTTTTATATATAAAAAACAATTTGATGAATTCCGCCTTAGTTTGAGTGATGTTACGCAGAAAAAAATAAAAACTTTTACTTCTTACTGTTCATATAATTCATGCAATTTATTACATTCAACTTGCAAATAAAAGTTTGCTACAGTAGTGCAAAATCTGACTCTGGCTATCAGACAATTGGAATAGGGAAACAATATTTAAAAAAATAAGCTGAAAACAATTGGAATTCTTTTCACATACATTGGATAGTACTTAGGAAACATTTTGTATAAAGAATGCAGATTGACAATAACAGCCTACAATGGACTATATGCCAATTATGTATAGGACAGAAGCCCAGTCTTGATCATTGTATAAATTACTTTGGCCCTAGCTGTGGGACCATAGTTGTTAGGTCCTTAATAAATTTTTGAACAATTTTCAATACCACAATGTACATGTGTTAAATTGGAATACACATATCTTTATTCACCACAATTATCAAATCATTGGATCTCCTGTAGTCGGTGATCGCAATACTGGTATACTAGTATTGTGCACAATACTTGTACATGTTGTATAAAAATTTTGTACCAGAATGTATTCCAGTATTTTTAAATTAAAGAAAAACATATGATTTAGTCTAATTATAGGTAATTGATCTTTAATTAAAGGTGTCACATATATGTCCATAATGAAATTAACAAATGGAATGAATCATACACCTTATGGCTAATCCCGGCTGACCGGGCCGCTTGAACTTTTGACACATACAACAATCACTTTTCCATTGTGGCGTCAGATATTTTGTTTTATGACGTCAAAATTTTACGGGAACCAGTGTGAAATCTTGCAATGGCGGACAAATAGCGATAAGGTGTATTGTATGTTTAACTGATGATGCCATTGTTATCAAAGAAAGTTTTAAAATGTTCTGATGTTGTTGTAAAGGGAACCGTACTGTCTCAGCATTTCAACAAAAATTTTATTTTTTCTATGTTTTCTTTAATTCAGCTCTCTCTTTCATCATCGGGTAGAATTCTAGTCATTTCGTCACATTACAAATGTATTTAAATGGAGATTTGACTTGTACCCATCATGTTCATGTATCCATACAAGCTGCTGACCACAAGGCACTTAAACTAATATTGTGAAGTGTTTCTCCCAAAAAATCTGTTATAATTTATTTTGTTTGCACAGTAGTGAATTATGGTCACCGGTGTAACTGCTGTCCAGAAATTCTTCCAGATTTGTCATTTCACGCTTAAATTTGCAAGGTTATCATATTCGCACTCTATTGATAATGCACAGAATCAAATAAGTTTCTTTGTTATTGATAAAAAATTGTATATTTTCTGTAATTTAAAGTTTTTGTCCAACTTACCATGTTGTTGACGTGTACAGTAAACGATAGAAAGTGTGTAAATGTGACGTAGACGGAAGTTACAATCAAAAGATCCAGGTAATTCTAATGTTTAAATAGATAACTTACATTTAAATCACAAGGAAGCGTTTATCTGATAGAGATTAAAGAGAACAAAACGCCCCTAGCATAAAACGCCACGTAAATTTATACAAAGACATACATGTATGACATGTATGATAATAGTAAAATTAAGTAACTTATATAACATAAAAATAGATAAAAATATAAAAAATAAATAAACAAAATGTCATAATAAAATACAATACATAAAATAATATGAGGCAGGCATAACCTGTAAATGGGGACGAAGTCTGTATGCATTATTTTTTGTAACTTTAATATTTGTTAAAAAAATAAAACGGAAATACCGTAACGTTTCCGATTTTGGTTCTGTTGTTAGGGATTTTAGTTGTGACGTTATTTAAATTATGACGTCATATGCAATGTAAACAAAGAAACGCTTTCATCAGGTAACGTTTTTTCATATCAAAGAATTATTTTAAAAAATGAAATTGGTATTGCGTTCCCTCCTTTTTATACTAGACTGATAAATATATATTTTACTCAAAGATTCATAACGAGACCGGAAAAAGGAAGTATATTGTAGATTTCTGCGCCGGTCCGGGATTTCAAAACATGACATAAAAAAAAGTTAACGATTTTGAGTTCATTAGTACAATGAAAAATTCGGGAAATTTTCCCGATTTTTTTTTTTTTTTGATTTTTCTACCGTAATTGGGGACTCCGTCCCCATATAATAAACAACGAAAGAATAAATTGATAAAAAAAAAGTATCAATAAACTAATAATTTTATAACATATCACTTTTCAAATTAAAAGAATATTATTAATTATTATAAAATATCAATAAATAAGAATAAAAGTAAACATATTCCGACTTTCAGTAGTTGATTTATGATCTTGTATTTCATAATTATATGAGGTAGGCATTACCTGTGAATGGGGTAGAAGTCTGTATGAATTATTTTTTTTGTTACTTATATTTGGCTTTTTTGTTTTTAACTATTTTGATCTACACGTCACTGATGAGTGTTATGTAGACGAAACGCGCGTCTGGCGTATAAAATTATAATCCTGGTACTTTTGATAACTATATATTTGTTTTTTTCAATTTACTGGAAAACCTCCGAATTTACAGTTAGGGAGCTACCATTATTTATGGTGTGGTGGGGGGGGGGGGGGGGGGGGGGGGGGGGGGGGGGGGGGTAGGGGCTAGGATGAAATTTGAAAAAAATAGACAGGACAGGAGTTTTGAGTAAAAAAAAAAGGCAGGATGAGACGCTTTGCAGAAAAAAGGCAGGATGACAATTTAGGTAAAAAAGTCAGGATAAACTAAATAAAAAAAAGGCAGGACCGAATAGAGTGAAAAATAAAAGGCAGGACAGAGATTACAACTAAAATAAAATGCAGGACAAAAATTTTCATCCTAGCCCCCCCCCCCCCCCCCCCCCCCCCCCCCCCATAAAAATCAAATGGTATAGCTCCCTTACTGTATATTGCATGATTTCTGAAATATTGAACTGCTGTATCATTAGCCAGTTTACTCGTGTCTCATCCTTGAGCAGTTAAAAATGATTTGAAAATTAAGGGACTTACAGGTCTAGGAAAAAGGGGTTGAGTGGTCATTTTGAAATCAAACACATAAAATTTATCTATTTTCATTTGATCTCCCCTAAAAACAATTAAAAAATGTGACCCCCCCCCCCCCCCCCCCCCCCCCCCCCCCCCGGATATTAGACATGTCAAAAATTTAACATGCGAAACACTTATGTTATTTCACGTAAATATTGCAAACATGATATATTATCAGTGGATTTAGTCCAAAGCCATATTTTGCCTTAAAATAGGACTCTTCCATGAATATAAAAAAAGGTGGATAAGCCAGTGCTTTGGGAGAGCTTTTTCTAACTTTTTTTTCTAATTTCCTACGCTATTGTACGCAAGAAACCTTGATCCTAAGCAACTCTGTACAGAATGTACATTAAAAAGTGAACTTTTTGAAACACACTTTACTGTACTAAGAGATAGTTACTCTCAGTTGAACGCTGTGTAAACATAAGTTTTACGTTAGGCATTTTTAAAACTTCTGTTGAGTTGGGATAGTTCAAAAGGGATCTTATAATACAAACACAAAGGTACATGAGGGGGTGGTGTTAGCAACTCATACCATTTATTGGAGAATTTATTGCTCTGCACTATATTCTTATTTCATGTTCATGATGCAGTGTGATTTGATTTTTTTGACACATTTTGCACAAATCGCTGTAGATTTTATTATGATTAATTTATACTTAATTTCTCTCAAAATTTTAAGCTGATTATAACAAAACTTGGCCCAAATATTGTTAATGTAGTGATCGCGTTGAGTGAAATATAACGACTGGATTATTTGGGTTATGAAGCACATATGTGAGTTTTAAATGGGAGAAAATTTCACAAAATGGCAGGTTCCTATATCACCAAAGTTATGTGATATCGTGCTTAATTGTATATGAATGATGGTACACATTTATTTCCATTTGACTGTTGTAATGTTCTTCTTGGCATTTATACATAAAAATCATACCCGCGTATGTATAGATTATCGAGTTTTCTACACATTGCTCATGTATCCATACAAGCGCTTCTCATTGTGTCGAGTATCAGATATTTTACAATATCAGTGGCGGATCCAGAAATTTTCATAAGTGGGGGCTCACTGACTGCCTAAGAGGGGGCCCGCTTCAGTCAGTGATTCCCTATATAAGCAACCAATTTTTTTTCCAAAATGGAGGGGTCCAGGGGCCCGGTCCCCCTCCCCTAAATCCGCCTCTGAATATCTATACGAAAAAACTGGCTAAACTGGTCCGTCATTCCATCTAAATCTCCGCATACTCGCAGAATCTCCGCAGCCATTCTTAACAATGCTAACATTTGTTCGGGATCCGAACATGGTACTCTTTGAACACGTATGCGATGAGTTTGAACGTTGTTTTGGCAATTGATAACAAAGACCTGTCTTAAGGATTTACGATGTTCATTAACCGGGATATATACATGTAACAATATGACACAAACTTTTATCCAGTGCCTTATTTTATCCATGCACCGTCGTTGCATGACGCTTGTCATGCTAGGGATGGCCATACCAGGTACTGACTATTTGAATTTAGGGATGTAGTCTTTGAGATGTTGCGTGCACGTGACGCCATTGTTAATATATATACTTGATGAAACAACTGTGACATAAAATATACTAGTACTGCAATATGCGGTTATTTATTTATTTCGTATCAATTTTACCTTTGATATGTATCTGTTATTAAAATATTTAAAAACAAATATAGTGTTGAGTTCCTTTTGTTGTTCAATATATAATAATTATTGTCTTTCAAAATTAATTTACACTAAAATTGGCCACCAATTTATATTTATTTGTTAAATTAAAGTTCATTAAATGCCAACAACGTGTTTTGTTCTCTTTAACGTACATCGTAACAAAGCAGTGAATAGTGTGCATTATATAATTTTGATAATAATTAAATTCTTTACGAACAAATATACGAAGTATGGTTAATACATATCGATTCCAAGTTATTTAATTAATGTGGTTTAGATAAAAAGACAATATCAAGAACATCTTTCATGGAATGTTATTGGAAAGGTTCCCAACATGTTTCTTGGAATCATGTATTGAACTGTTCTATCATTTGTTGTCCTAGTGGGATATAGACTGAATGGAAACAAGCAGTGAGTATTCCTAGTGGGATATAGACTGAATGGAAACAAGCAGTGAGTATTCCTGTCATCGGGGTCTAAAATAGAGAAATTTGAAGTGAGTACTCCATTAACATCGGGTTAAACACAGTGGCGGATCCAGAAATTTTCATAAGTGGGGGCCCACTGACTGATCTAAGAGGGGGCCCACTTCAGTCACGCTTCAATGATTTCCTATATAAGCAACCAAATTTTTTCCCAGAAAAAGGGGGGGGGGGGGGGGCGGCCCCCCTGTGCTCCCCTAAATCCGCCTATGAAACAGTATTCAAAGTATGCATTTAAAATTAGACTAGAATAAATACATATCAAATTATGAAGACAAAATAAAGCATGCTTGTTGTTTGTTGTTGTCTTTTATTATTATTTTGACGGTGATTTTGATAAAGTTTAGTTTTTTTAATGTTAAATTTATCCTGTTTAAGTGTTTTCACTCCAAAATTTATTTCCACATCAGACAAACCTGTGCTACTGGAAAGGTGTTAGTTCTTGCAGGAGACAAATATATTAAAAAAAAAGAAAGGTGTACTGTAAATTTTTCTTTCCTAAAAGTTTTTCTGTATACTTCAAATTGAATTTTAATAGCATTCCTTGGTATTTTGAGCAAACCTGTATGTTAGTTGGTTTGTTAACGTCCTCTAAGATGTACATGTAAGACGTTAAGCAAAAACAATCTATCAATCAATCAACATATTGTCCGTAATTGACTGGTTATATAAAATCACTATTCAAATGTGTTTTTCTCTCAATGCAGAATTATTTTCTTTCCGTTATCATGGTTATAGTCACTAAAATAATTAAAGAACATAATGATAATGAAAATTAGAAATGAATTTGTGAAAAAACACACTTAGTGTTTTTGGAATAACAATTTAATTCGAGATGTGAAAATTTGTTCGAAATAACAATTTAGAACGTAAAGGTTATATCAATAATCAGCATATGTTTGTTTAAAATATATAACACATATTATTTTCACAATGAAGAACTTTATATTAATGATTCACACTTTAGTTGAACTATTACATCCATGTCTACAGACCGTGGATCAAGCAATGAAACAACAATAAAATCTATGTCATTAAATTTTGAGCAACCTTTAGTCAACAATTTGTAATATATATATATATATAGTGGAAAGGTAACACACGGCCAGCGAAAGCTCTTTGTTTTGAGAGCCAGGTGGTCGTGTGGTCTAGCGGGACGGCTGCAGTGCAGGCGATTTGGTGTCACGATATCACAGTAGCATGGGATCGAATCCCGGCGAGGGAAGAACCTAAAATTTGCGAAAGCAAATTTACAGATCTAACATTGTTGGGTTTATATTACAAAGAAATATGTTGTGACTGAATACGTAATTGAGACACAGCAACCCAATGACAAACAAATAAAAGGCCAACGTGTGAAGGTTTGATTTTGATTTTGATGTTCATATGATCGAATTATGATGATGACATTTTTTTCTAAAGTTAAAACGGGTTTGAACAAAGTCGAGATTTCTAAGAAAGTTGTTAGCGAGATTTGTAAAAAAAATTAAGACAGCGAATGATATTTTAAAATGTGTTAGAGAGGAAAGAAGATACTGGTCTTGTCAGTCAAAGGTCAGATCTCTTTACTTATATCAAAATTCACTTGGAAGCTATATTTTCCACACACACAAAAAAAGACGCATGAAATAGTTTGAGTGGACCATGTTTTTATACGAGTCAAGGTCTGGTTTCGAAGATTTTTCTGAATAACTGGTGGAGACTTTGCAAGTAACTAGGGTTCTAAGTCTTCTCTAATGCCTTCAAAAAACTCACGAAAACCTTGCAAGTAATCAGTATTCGAAAAGACTTCTCTAATGGCTACCAAAATAACTCACAAAGTACTTGTAGGTAACTCGGATTTGAAGGCCTCTCTAATGCCAACATATGTCCATTGACTACCTAGCAAGTGACCAGATTTCGAAGGCCTCCCTAATGCCAACATATGACCATTGACGACCTAGTAGATGACCAGATTTGAAGGCCTCTCTAATGCCACCATATTACCATTGACGACCTAGTAGGTGACCAGATTTTGAAGGCATCTCTCCTCATGCCACCATATGACCATTGACGACCTAGTAAGTGACAGATTTTGAAGGCCTCTCTAATGCCAACATATGACCATGGACGACCTTGTAAGTGACCAAATTTTGAAGGCCTCTCTAATGCCAACATAAGTATATGAACATTGATGACCTAGTAGGTGACCAGATTTTGAAGGCCTCTCTAATGCCAACATATATATATGACCATTGATGACCCAGAAGGTAACCATATTTTGAAGGCCTCTATCATGCCACCATATTACCATTGCCGACCTAATAGGTGACCAGATTTTGAAGGCCTCTATCATGCCACCATATTACCATTGCCGACCTAGTAGGTGACCAGATTTTGAAGGCCTCTCTAATGACAACATATGACCATTGACGACCTAGTAGGTAACCACATTTTGAAGGCCTCTCTTATGCCACCATATTACCATTGCCGACCTAGTAGGTAACCATATTTTGAAGGCCTCTATCATGCCACCATATTACCATTGCCGACCTAGTAGGTGACCAGATTTTGAAGGCCTCTCTAATGACAACATATGACCATTGACGACCTAGTAGGTAACCACATTTTGAAGGCCTCTCTTATGCCACCATATTACCATTGCCGACCTAGTAGGTGACCACATTTTGAAAGCCTCTCTAATGCCACCATATTACCATTGACGACCTAGTAGGTGACCAGATTTTGAAAGCCTCTCTAATGCCACCATATTACCATTGACGACCTAGTAGGTGACCAGATTTTGAGGCCTCTCTAATGCCACCATATTACCATTGCCGACCTAGTAGGTGACCAGATTTTGAGGCCTCTCTAATGACAACATATGACCATTGACGACCTAGTAGGTAACCAGATTTTGAAGGTCTCTCTTGTGCAATATAATGACTTGTAACGTCACAGTACCCAAATTCCACCGAGTACCCAAACTGCACATATCTAACAAAAATAGCTGTGGAAATCTTACATGTCTTTTTTAAGACTAAACACTTGGTATTTTTATGATTTGACATTATACACGGTCGATGCCACTGCTGGTGGACGTTTCGTCCCGAGGGTATCACCAGCCCAGTAGTCAACACGTCGGTGCTGACATGAATATCAATAATGTGGTCATTTTTATAAATTTCCTGTATACAAAACTTTGAACTTTTTGAAAAACTAAGGATTTTCTTATCCCAGGCGTAGATTACCTTAGCCGTATTTGGCACAACTTTTTGGAATTTTGGATCCTCAATGCTCTTCAACTTTGTACTTGTTTGGGTTTATAAATATTTTTGATTTGAGCGTCACTGATGAGTCTTATGTAGACGAAACGCGCGTCTGGCGTACTAAATTATAACCCTGGTACCTTTGATAACTATCAACATAGCTGAATATATTTATTTATACACAAAACATTTACAGTAAATATCAACAGATAAAGCATTCACTCGAAAACGTATATCTACGGAAACGTCGTCATGCGACGTTCTCAAAACGTCATCTTTTTAAAATGAGCAAATTAAATATGTTACAAGCACCCATTTCTTATAAAATGGATAGTAGGCTTGGACTAATGTCATATTGTTGTAAATATTTGGAGAAATGGAACAAAACAACTGTTATACAATTTTGAAGGATGTGAATTTAAGTATGGATGCAATTTGGGTACTCCTCATTATGAAATCCTAGGTCGTTTGGATTATGGATTCAAAATTAAATTGGTGTAAACTATATAGTAAACAAGGATACATCTACGAAATAAACACAGAATGGAAGTTTTTGTCTGGGTCATTAAAAAACGTAGGAGAAAAAAACTATCAGAATAGGTGCAATTTGGGTACCGTCACGTTAAATGGCTAGGTGATCATTATAAATATTTTATATCAGCTAATCTTAAGTGAGCAAAGAACAGTCTTTAGTGATGATTTTTTTCAAATTTAAAAGTAGATGCTGTTTTGAAAGATGAGCGCTGATCAGAAGATAAAACCAACATGCAAGAGCGTAGGGAAGGACAATGCCAGCGTCGATATATGGTTAAAAAATCTTTAAATCAAAATGACATAAAGGAAAAGCAACAGGTATTCTTTTTATTTTTATGTAGCGGAAGTCTTTTTCAAATAACTTATAAATTTTGTATTGTTCTTAAAATTTTTACATTGGATTAACATATCAATTCAAGGACAACTTATAAGTTTATCAGTTTCTATCAGGAAAAATCATTGCTCTTTAACGAATCTTATATGACCTTAACGAATTAACTTCTCAACGGGTTTGGAATTACATGAGTAACACAGCTGGTCGTTTTTCGTTAGGTTTTTTTCCATGCCGTTATCAGCTCCTTTTAGACCTATAAATTTAGATATTCCTTTGGTAGCTTTCCGCTCTCTTATGTATCTCTATTTTTTTTTAAGATAAAACTATGATTGTGAGAGTTCATTTGCTTAAAATATGATGACACCAGGTCTGTTTTTGGGATTAATTTACTAATGAATTTCGAAACGTTTAGTTAGAGGCTAGGACAAAAGTTTTTTTAATCATTATTATTCTATAAATTATTTGTGCATAATTAGAGGTTTGGCAAATGCATGTGAAGTTAGCAGTTGTTTCGTTATTCGTCATTCGGCATCCAGGTTCAATTCTCTATTTTCTACATTTTCTTCATTTTAAAATGCCTGTACCAAGTCATGAATATGACAGTCTTGTCCATTCATTTTTGATGTGTTTTGTTATTTGATTTTGCCATGTGATTATGGACTTTCCGATTAGATTTTCCTCTAAGTTCAGTATTTTTGGGATTTTACTTTTTTTTCGACATTATATGATTAAATGTATAATCGGTATCTAGTAGCCGGTTCAATATTTAAAATATTAATATAACCAACAATAAATTCAAAATGTACAAATTCCGTTTAAAAGAGTATTTTTCTTCTTTAATTGCAAATCATTTGTTTGTTACTTCGCAGTTACACAGGTTGAGAACAAACCCTATACATATGGTGTTAATATCTTTATAGAGGGATTATCCTTCTACAGAGGGATACAATTATCCCTCTATAGAAGATCATATTTGTTTAGACATGATTTAAAGCAGAACTTGAAAAATGCGCATTTACTACTTATGATGGCAGTAACTTGCAACATATGATGAACCGATTGATGTACTTAATCTAATATGCACATGTCCAATTTTCTGCTAATCTGACTGAATATACAATCTATTGTTCATCTTAATTGAAAACTGTGATGATCACGTAAATTTCACTCAGCTATGCCTGAATGAACTGATTTCTATTGTTAGATTTAACATAAAATTTAAAGGCCAACTTTCCCTATTGTTGGTGATCAGGTTTTCAGATAGGTAGATTGATTGCATGTTTGGTCACTTAAACAAAAAACTGGGTATCTATATTTGTAGTAAAGTGCAATAATTGATACATAAAATGCTAAAGATTATAGTCAATATTACCAGGAAATGTCAATTTGCCATTCTCCTTCTTTAAATCCAGTCTAAACAAATAAATCCCTCTATAGAATGATAAACCCTCTATACAGGTATAAACCCCATATAGAGGGTTCTTTCCCAATCTGTTAAACTAAAACAAAGAGCTTCTAATAAATACACAAATACATGTATAAATGTGAACCTGACCCAATCATTCCACACTTTGTTAGCTGATTTACTATGGATGTACTTACCATAACATACGGACGAAATTGTTTCCAATACCGGAGTCATTCTGTGTCATTGGTAAATATTCGATTACATTATTTTACATTATTTTGCGTAGATACTTAAGTTCTATACTTTTTTTTTTATAGAAAAAGACACAAACGTTTGTTAGCAGTGGATTTGAGAAACCGAACAAAATTATACAGGGGATGATCGTATCTAAGCGAGATGACACAGGGGAGATACAAAAAGTTCCTGTATGTTCATTTTTTTTTATGTATTCCTATTGAAAAATCAGCATTGTTTACAATACGTATTTATTAACACATGAATATCTAATGCAACCAAATATCGTTCCATAAAGCCCACGTTACATGTAATAAACATAATCGAAAGCATTTTTTTAAAGATAATTTGAAGTTAACCTTTACTGTTTTGTAACGCATTGGTGACAAATCAAAGCTACAGTTTTGGTTGTTGTTCAAAATGACTACATGCCGAAATTAGGCTCATTATAATTATAATATATAGATCAAGAATAATAATAATTTGTAACTTTGTGTTAAACACCATTTGTACCAGCTCAGAATTGAGCGTTTAGGTACTGACTTAATTAATTACAAATCTTTATTAAATTCTTTGTTTCACAGATTAAAACTTTATTTTTGAACAAAAGTTTGAACTCTTTCAGCTGGAAAAGTTGGAAAAAATAAAACGAAAAACAAATATGTAAACACATCAGCAAACGACAATCACTGAATTACAGGCTCCCGACTTGAGAAAGGAACATATATTATAGAATGGGGCGGGGTTAAACATGTTAGCGGTATCGCAACCCTCCCCAAACCTGGGACTGTGGTGTAAAAGTACATCATAAGAACGAACTATAAAAATCAATTGAAAAAGGCTTTACTCATCAGATGGATACTAACAGAAATACTTCTAACAAAACCACCGAGTGGACGTGACCAGTTACTTGTATATCCCAACAACAAAAAGACAATAATTACTGATCTGAGAGTACTCACAGTTAAAGACAGCTAGTTCAAGGCTACTAATAACTGATAAAAAAATCATGCATCTAAGACTAAATTATTAATCAGTACATATCGAACAATCAATGGATTTAGTATAAAGTCGTCATAAACAGTCAGATAAAAAAAATGACCTGTTTTTAGCATGCTTTGATCAGTTTGCTGGAGTTTTTTTTATTGGCAACATATTTGTTGAATTTGAAGGTAGATTTTTTTCAACAAATTGTCGGCATTTTTATGGGAACGAACTGTGTGCCTCTCCTTGCCGACTCGTGTTATTTACATATGAATCGGACACTTGTCAATACCAAGAAGATCGAAGAAGTCATGTCTTTTACACAAATGTTTTAATTCAGAGATATTGATGACTTTCTTTCTAATAACAATCCAGACTTTTCGGATTGGGTTCAATTTATATGCATCCCCCAGAACCAGAAATTGAGGAATCACCCGAAACGGCTTCCTCCGCCTCATTTCTAGACTTATACCTCGCATTTGATATACACGGTCACCTCAGTACTAGAACGAGACGATATTAATTTTGAAATTATCAATTTCCCCATCTTAGCAGCAATATACCAACTTCACCTGCATATGGCATATACATTTTCTAACTAGTTCATACAAAAAGCAAAGGAACAGTGCTTTTGTTGTGTTTTCATCTCAAAGTTACGGTCTCTAGCACCTGCTTAAGCGAAATTCTTTACAAAAATAATGTGTTGTTAAGATTTCAGATTTTTTTGATTTTTGAAATGCTTAAGCTTCTACTCGCTACTGTTCGATATAAATACATTAATTAACTTTGCATGATTTATTATAAGTATATTTAAACTTTAAAGGGGCTCTGCCTGTCAAATTCGTGTACATCGATTTGACTCAAATTCTCATATTTGATTTATAACAATGTGAAACACTTGTCCAAAGTATAAAGAGTATAAATAAAAATTTGCAGGGCATGGGCTCGAGAATATGTAAGCTCGGTTCGTGTGTATTTTAGTCTTGACGTCACCTAGTTAACTATCGATGGTCATATGAGCGATTTAAATATAAATATAGATATAAATAAAAAGTAATCTCGTGCAATTTGTCTAGGTCTGTTTAATCTAATATTATATGTTGAAAATATTTGTTAATCATTGGTTTTACCTGTAGAAGAATGCTGTTTTCTGGATCGAATTATGCATTCAAATGATTAAGCTTTGTTTAACTTTCAATGTTGACATTATTTTCCTTTAAATAATTCAACACGCATAATGCACGTGTTATCCATCTCTAGCTAAGGGGTAGACATGAAGTTCACATGCATACGGATTCAGTGAGCTCGAATTATTCACTTGCAAGTGAATAATTCATCATCAATGTATCTTAGCTTATTTTGACAAAATTTTACCATATTGGTCGCTACATGCGAATTATTATTTCACTATTTCATTTTCATCAATGATTGAACAATGATTGAACAAAAAGATTGAACAAAAAAGGAAATTGTGTTTAAAATTTTTATATATCTCGTAGCTAGTGCCCCTTTAAGAAACTGAAATATAAGAATAGACATAGTTAAAACATTCAAAAAAGGATAGTAATTGCCAGAAAATTTCCGCAAGGGATAGAAATCGCTTGAAAAAATATACAAAACGATAGAAATAGTCGGCAAAAACACACGAGCCAGGAAATCTTCAGACGAAGGAAATTTGGACGACCTTCATTACCCTTGAGGGTATTGCACGGTCGGCAGAAATCTTCAGAAGATTTATACAAAGGGATATAAATTGTCAAAATGTTGATATATACAAAAACATTTTACAAAACCTAAGAATTAATTAACGAATGCAGGTCTGCCTTTAAATTTGTATTCTATGTTTTACTTTTAATTACTGTTTTATCAATGAACGTGTCGGATGCATGCAATTTAAACATGTCGTTTTATTTTTCAGTGTATTCGAGTGCCCCAGGACATAGATCATGAAGATGTATATGAGGAGTTGCTAAAGTGGACTCCGGATGCCAAACCACCAAAGGCAGTACTTTCTCTGACGGGAGGATCGACACATTTCTTAAATAATGAAACACTTGTTAGTCGATTGAAAAGTGGTTTACTCAATCTTATAACCACCACAAGTAAGCCAAAATGAAACATGAATATCTAAGCCAGCATTTCATATCCATACGATTCAATCACCTAAATAGTCTTTAGTACTGGTAACATGTAGGTAAATGGACATTTTTTATTTCATAGTGTCTGTCGTAATGCAGATAACAAATAGTATTGGAAGGAACATTTTGACTAATCATTACTTAATTCTATCGTTTAAAGTTAAGAGAAACGTCCAACTGAAATTCGTCAATCATAAACAAAATGTACACACTATTTATAATAATATTTATGAATATAAGATGATGTTAAAATAAACTTATATATAAAAGAGGCAGAAGATAACAAAGGGACTATTTAAATTCATAGGTAGAAGAGAAAATAAAAACAAAATGACCAAAAATGTAAATAGACGACACGACAGACGACATTCAACAAAACACCACATTGTAATACAATTAACGGTACCAATTTTCTTGCACCAGATGCGCATTTCGACAATACATGTCTCTTCAGTGATGCTCGTGGCCAAAATATTTGAAATCCAAAGCTTATATAAAAGATGAAGAGCTATAATCCAAAAGGTCCAAAAAGTATAGCCAAATCCGTGAAAGGAATCAGAGCTTTGCATGAGGGAGATACATTCCTTAATTTATAAAAATTTCTAATATTTTGTAACAGCAAATTTTGATAACACAAAAAATCCGTATGTTCATGCCAGTACCGAAGTACTGGTTACTGGGCTGGTGATACCCTCGGGGACTAATAGTCCACCAGCAGAGGCATCGACCCAGTGGTAGTAATACAATTAACGGTACCAATTTCTTGCACCAGATGCGCATTTCGACAATACATGTCTCTTCAGTGATGCTCGTGGCCAAAATATTTGAAATCCAAAGCTTATATAAAAGATGAAGAGCTATAATCCAAAAGGTCCAAAAAGTATAGCCAAATCCGTGAAAGGAATCAGAGCTTTGCATGAGGGAGATACATTCCTTAATTTATAAAAATTTCTAATATTTTGTAACAGCAAATTTTGATAACACAAAAAATCCGTATGTTCATGCCAGTACCGAAGTACTGGCTACTGGGCTGGTGATACCCTCGGGGACTAATAGTCCACCAGCAGAGGCATCGACCCAGTGGTAGTAATACAATTAACGGTACCAATTTTCTGTAAACTATAGACTGAGAAAAACTTACCAAACTATAACATTGGCGTTATTAACCATCAACACTAAAATTACGTTCCAACCATTGTTTAATTGCAAAGACGCCTTGTCGACTCACTTACAAATATCCGGAAACTATCAACATCTTTTAAATGTCAGTTTGATTTATATATAGAAATGTTGATATCGGAATGCCTCGCGATTACTTTAAGCCAATAAGCATACGCATATAGTGATATTATGTACAAATAAAGGGACATGTATCGTAAATTTCAACAATAACACGACAAACAATAACAAGAGACATCTACAGGTTACATTACATAACTTAAGTATTTGTTGTGGTCATAACAGGAATGTTGTTCTGTTATGTTGTCAAAGTGAAAAAAATATTATCTTTCAGGCTTGTGGATTTTTACGGGAGGAACAAACTACGGAATTACCACTTCTGTAGGTGAAGCAGTTCGGGAATACAAGGAGAAACACGAAAAAAATGACCATATCATGGCATTTGGATTTTTACCTTGGTTCAAGGTAAGTTATACAACAACAACGAATGCAAATATAAGATGACGATGATTTCCTATACATTTTTAAATTTCTTGATTTTTAAGCAGTGATTGACGAAACAAGAGGATATCTTTGATACCGGTTTGAACAAAGGACTAAGATAGTTTTATTTCAGCTTTTAATTTCTGTTGAAGTTATATCTGGCCTTGCCTTTTTTCACTTATCTAAGAAGATCATGAACCAATGTACCAAATTAAGCAAGACCAACTTTATAAATTGATTAAGATGAATAAATATATGAAGCACCACCTTCATTAAAACAACGTTTTTATTTAAGAACATATTATATAATGACAAATAAAACTTTATAAATATAGAGCTGCTAAGGCTTAACGCTCATTAAGAAATCGCAGTACAATTGTCTCTGGTTGTAAAGCCGTTTTATAGACACTACATAAATAACGATTGAGAGAGAGAGAGAGAGAGAGAGAGAGAGAGAGAGAGAGAGAGAGAGAGAGAGAGGAGGAGGAGAGAGAGCGAGAGAGAGAGAGAGAGAGAGAGAGAGAGAGAGAGAGAGAGAGAGAGAGAGAGAGAGAGAATTTTGAAATTACCATTTAACGTATATATGTACTTTTATTCAGGATTTGAAGAACATAGAGCCAAATCATACACACTTCGTCATGGTAGATGGTAGTAAGGACAAGGCATCGGAGTTGAGAACAGAACTCAGATTTTATTTTTTTGAAGGTACGATCGATACTTTTAGTATAAATTGTCATATCTTTTACATGGTGACATAGTATACCATTATGACTCATCATAGATACCACGCTTAACATTTTGTACGCTAGACGCATGTTTTGTCTACCAATGATTCATCAGCGAGACTAAAATAAACATGAAGGCCAAATAATGTACGATATTAGTGCATTTTGGACGCACAATAATAAAACATGAAATAAAAAAACATAACCACAATATTCTCAAGGTAAAATTTCGTATCTAAAGAGATTATACCATACGAAAACTTAATTTTGGCTAAAAAATAATTATGATTTAACACTTTATTTATCATGTAAATAAAAAAAAAAAAATTAAAGTATCTTAAAATTGATAGAAGTTTGCGAGACGCTTTTTCTGTCTCTGTGACACAAACAAATCGTTTCAGGAAACCAATACGTGATTGTGACCGTCGGACTAATGTAGTGTTAATTACAGTAATTTTACCGCATAGGCGAACAATGCTTACTTGAGGTTTACCGCTGTTAGTGATTTCCTTGATGCACCTTGTTTTTCATAAAATCATTGATGACCCGAAATTAGAAACTGATATCTATAATTGAAAGGCAGATGCTTTAATTGTTAATTGGGACTAGAAGTATAGTGAAGACTTGTATATTACAAAATAAAAATGACTGTGATTGGATATTTTGGACAAAAGGTTAAGAATGTCGAAGTAAATCATATTTGATAGACATCACTTGATGAGTAAAACTTATTTCAATATTTTTATATGTTGAATTTCATTGTGAGAAAATGGTAACAAGAATTTGAGAAATATGTATTTTGTTATTGAAAAATTTACTTTATATCACCCTATTGGTTGTAAAAGGGCTCTGATGACTACCTTCGATTATCACTTTCGGACAAATTTTCATCATGAATATTTAGAGACAAAGGTCTGGTCATTTAACATGTTTAAGGAAGCATTCAACTGTGAGCGTACCATTGCATAAAGGAACATCTTTTATAATTAGTAATTTGAACTTTCCCAAACCTTGCAAATCAATTGGAATTTTTGCTGTTTTTGTTGTTTTTAGAAAAACAGATTCCGGTTATACTGTTGATTGTAGAAGGTGGATATAAAACATTTGAAAGAGTGTTACTGTCGGTTAAACGTGGTATGCCTGTTCTGATAATAGAAGGGTCTGGCAAAGCGGCAGACTTCATATCTAAAGGTTATAAATTGAGTGAAAACAAAACCAGGTTTGTGTTGAATAGTATTCTAGGAATATAAGATAATAATAATTTCTATTATTTTGCGTCACACAATTGCAGTTTTTCTTTAATTTTAATATATATTTTATCTAAATGATAAATATTATTGGTTCTTTTTCTGTCCTAGGCCAGTGGTCCTGTTCTTTTCGGGTATTCCGACTCCCTCCACAAATAACTACTAACTACCTTTATGTAGTCAAGGTTACTGAAAAAGCGTAATGCACCAACAAACTTAAAAACAATCAAATATAATAGACAATCCTTAGTCATTTGATATGGTATTCATGAATAAGAGACATTGGTAGCTTACCACTGTTCAAAGAGACAGAAATCGAGGGAATTCCTATTAATTGAGCGTGAAGTTATAGTTTGTATGTGCTGAAGTTTAATTTTTTTACACATATTACAGTTTGCCTTCATTTGTCTTCTTGTCATATTATTAATGGCGTGCCTCGGTATTTGTGCATGCAGCTATATAGGGATTGCTTTAGACGTTACTAGTGCAAGTGGGTTCAGATGATCGAATAGAACGCTATAGATTTGTATAGTTTTGTTTTCATATTGTTTAATCCTTGTATTTATATTTTACTCAATTTGAACTTTATCTAGAAATTGTATACTATATACTGTGTGCAATATTAACTACAGAACACTTTTTTGTCGGAGTCTTTGTTAGATTTATCTATTTTTTTGTTAAATTTTTTAGTCAATTAGGTTGTATGTCTGTGAAGTATTTTACACAGGATTTGCTGCTGGGTACTAATTATTTTTGTGTCGTTAGGCTGCTCATCTCATCTCGTCAATATCTACTTTTTTGAAAGGGTATTGGCGTCTTCTGCTATGCATGTAAATAAAAAAAAATCACATGTTTCACAAATGTGGCGTGTTCAGCCTTTATCTATTTCGACCATATATCATAAACAAAAATCCACAATAGAATAACCATCTCCACAGTTCATCAAACACCAGAATCTCCCAAGTTTGATAAGAAAAAAAAACATCATCTGAAGACACAAAATTAAGAAAGCGTTGCCAGAACGCTATCTTTAACAGGAACTAAGGTAACTTCAGCTGCATGGTAAATACTAGCGATTGATTATCACACCAGGAGCTTAAAACCAAAATTAATAAAACAGGAAACAAAGCCAACAAAAATAGTACCTTTTTTATGTAGATAGTTGCAAGATGTTAACGTTTGTTTTGAGATTTAAAAAAAATAATGTTATCAGTAAATCGTATCCGTCACATTCACCTCATGTTTTATTTTTAACCACTGCAGTTTCATTCGTATGTATATATAGGATACATACGACTATAAATGTTCAACGAAGTGCATTTTGTATTGGTCTGTACACAAAACTATGAAGACAAATATATCACACGAGAGTTGACATCCACAGTAACAAATGAATCCACAGTATGTTTGGGGTCTTCTCCCTTTTTGTTGCTTATTTGAAGATGATAAATTTATATTTGTACACAGTGACGAAAGCAGCATTTTTACTGAAACATTCACCTCAGAAATGTTGCCATTAGCTAAAAGAATTACAACAGATACGAACGTTGATCCAATCAAGCTCGTTGAACAACTGAAGGAGTGTTTGCAGAAAAGAAAAATGGTATGAAATCCATGTTCTACTTTTGTGACTGTCAATTTATTTTGTGACATATTCATTCAAGCAGTAGTTCCTTATGCTATAATAGCTGTGTGTTTTGCTTGTAAATATTGGACTTGATATTGTGATATGGCGAGCCTTTTATATTTAAATATCTCAAAAATATGGAAATAAACTAATATTGAATCAAATGTGTAGGGGTTAATATTGCACTAATGTTGGCTCAAGTATAACCTATCCTGAAAACGAAGGATGTTAAATGCAGATATAAAGTAAAACTTAAACCATGTAATACATATTATCTTACCTCCTATAAATTTCTAGTAATATGATTGGTTAAAAGCGTCCGCGTGCAAACCGTGTATATTTGATATTAGGTTAGTAAGGAGGCGGGGCTTATCTCATACACGGTTAGTAGTGGAGTTACGTCCCTTTATATTCCATATTAGGTAGGAAGGGGCGGGGCTTATTTCATACACGGTTAGTAATGGTGTTATGTCCCTTTATAAAAACAAAACGTTACGGAGAAAACAAATTAAAGGTTCCAACAGACGAATAAATTGATGATTAAGATTGAAATAAATTCATAAAACACATTTAAACCATACAAGTCGTTATTGTTGGCATCTGTTTTTGTAGGATCAATGGAAATATTTTCTTAATGCTAACAGTATTGAAGACTTGCTCATTTTGAGAATCACTAGTCTTAATTTCGCCCGTTAAGATAGTCGGTAAGATAAATTCGTTACATGGTGAGATAGTGACGTAATACGGTATATATGGGGTCAGTAAATTCCATATGGGGATTCGAGCTTTGCTCTCACTCCATATGGAATTTACTGACCCCATATATACCATATTAGGTCACTAGCACACTATGTAACTAATAGTACTATATGAACCCTTCGTAAACAAATAATCTTATAATGCGAATTATACTTTTTTGTTTGCCTTTTTAATTATATGTCTTCTCTAGCCTTCATGCATCTTTATGTTTCCAGTTTTAAGATAAAATTATTTTTAATATACATTAATAAATTAACATTGCGTCAAATATTCCAAAATCGAGACAGGAGATAACAAAGAGATATTCACAATTCGGTGACATTGTCATTGTAAAATAGTACACAAAACACAGAAAACCAAACACCGAGCAACACCTACCCAATGTCAATTTTATTTAGAGATTAAGTCAATGCTGATTTTTATTTTTCTCATAGATCAACGTCTTCTCCTTAGACGATACAAATGAAACATTGGACAGGATGATTCAAAATATAATTTTCATGATTAGAAATAAAGGTATACTAGTTATTTAAGTCTTGTATAATTTTTAATTTTAGTTTCTTGTGTATATTCTGGAGTTTAGCATGACGTCAATTATCACTGAACTAGTATACATTTCAGCTGAAGCACGCTTCCGGGTGCAGGAAACTCCCGCCGCATTGAAGACCCATTGGTGGCCTTCGGCTGTTGTCTGCTCTTTGGTCGAATTGGTCTCTTTGACACATTCCCCATTTCCATTCTCAATTTTATTTATTATCGAATCTTGCCATCATTCAGTAAAGTGTTTTTAAATGAAATTTCCAGACTTCAAAGACGAAATATGTTTCCGAGGTTTTATTTCCACGCTTGTTTTGTTATTTCGGACTCTAATTATGGTAAAACCTTTTTACTATCATGATGACACTGAACTGATGTGCAATGCAAAAGATTTGTGTGTATGTTGTGTGCCAATATATTCAAGGGCTATTTATGATATCTTTAGAAATCGTAGTGTTTCTTTTTGTCTCTTTAATTGTGCCAAAAATAGCAAAGTGATGTGTACATAAGACACCATGAGTTCGCACTATCAGATTTCCATGTAACGCGTAAACTAAACCTCGACGTAAAACATATGTGACAATTCACCAATATTTACATGACTTGTGTACATAAATCTTATTGATATGACCATTCACAAGGGGTGTTTTTAAAATATAAAAATAAAAAGATTAACTTTCTACAACAGACAGTTTTATTAGTCCCCGTACGGCCTTCAACATGTTCAACAATGAGTAAAACCAATAAAACATAGTCAGCAATTAAATATCTCGAAATGAAACATGTAAAACAATTCAAACAAGAAAACTAACGGCCTTTTCTTATGTGCAAAAAAATTAACAAAAACAAATATGTTACACAGAAACAAACAACAACCACTAAATTTTAGGCTCCTAATTAGGGACATACAGAATGTGCATGATGTGGCAGAGTGATATAAGAACAAACTATAGAAATCAGTTGAAGAAGGCTTAACTCATCAGATGGATACAATTAGAAATACATCTAACAATTTTTATTTTATCAAACTGTTATAAATTGATAGTTAAATAGTTTATCAATAATGGAACTAAAAGAGCACAAAAAAACGAAAAAAAGGTCGGTGTCCTCGTTACTTGAGGATTTTCAATATGGTGTGTAATATTGTCTAAATGTTGAGGCAAATAACTACTTTATTAGTATTGGAAGGCAATACTTCTAAACTTACAATTTAATATGATAGATTTGAGAAATGTTTGTCTGTTGAATGTTTCGTTATAAAACAATATGGTTAATCCCTTTATCATATAAATAATATATTTTTATACTACCTTTGCAGATGATAAGATGGATACTGAAAAGAAAATTCAATTGGTTAATCGATGGAATAGACCTGATATAGCGGAAACAGAGATTTTTAACATGGAAAAGAGACAGGATATTGAGAAAATACGGGTAACAATTGTCTTCGATTGACAGACGGATTTTGTAGAAGGTCATATTCAGATGTCAAATATAATAAAATCTAAGTTAGTAAAAACATGGTATTAAGTCTAATTCGGTTGGTCACATTCGGGAAACCTGTATCAACGAGCTAACTGATTGATTTTGTTTAACTTTCGGTGACAAATACTTTATGAATGTTAAGAACGACAGAACATACACAATTGATACATTTTGTGAGTCATGTAATATGATCGGTTTGCATAAAAGGCGGAAATTTGGACAGCCAATAGAAAATGAGAATATATTGGATACGGACTAAAATTTAGTCTTTTGTCAGGCCATTTAAAGACTCCTTAAATAGTTGGTGCTAGGGTTGCTTGCGCTCAGACAGTGTCTGATTCTCTTTACGATAGGCTGCGAATTAAACGTCCCTATACTGACCAAACGTTGGGCACTGCATAATCATACATCCAGTACCAACCAACAGGACGCCACACTTTGACACTAGTTTTACTGTCGACCGGAAGAAAAACAAAAGTGATAATTTTTCTATTTGCTTGGAAATTTTGGAACCGGTATGAATGGGGATGAATTAATCAGAAGCTTAGATACGTGCTGTTTAATTAGACAATGTTAAATGTAAATAGAATGTGAAACTAAATTAGGAATTTGTTATGCAATGTTAATGAAAGAGAGTGATATAATTCAAATGTTATGTAAGGTGTACTCTTAACTCTTAATAAACTTATTTGAATTGCATTTAAACAACATTTTTTGTTTTAGGATTCATTAAAAGATAAAGACAGTGCAATATCTGATCTGTTCAGAAAATCTCTTGTTGACAACAGGAAAGATTTTGTGACCCTTGTGCTCAAATATATTCTAGAAACGAAATGTTATCAACAATTTGTCACAGAAAACCTCTCATTGCTGTATAGTGAAGTATGTTGTGCAAACTTTGTTATTCATGTGCTTTTTTGTTCTTGACATTTGAGTTTTTTCTGATTCCATATCGAGTATGTATGACGAAGTGCGCATTTAAACATTTAAAAGCGCATTAACTAATATGATGTATGCAATTCAAATCGATATCATGTAATATTGAATTATTACCGAAGTGGTAGCTTAGACGGCATGTTCCTAATGTTATTACAGCTTAGTACGACAAAGGTGTTAAAAAATCAAAGGAACTGATATATCAATTATTCAGTTGAAAAGCATCCACAACAAAAAGTTCGTGAAAAGTAAAGTAAAAATAAAAACCGAACTCCAAGGAAAATTAAAAAAGGAAAATCCCCAATCAAATGCAAATTTAAAAGCTCAAACACATCAAACGAATGGATAACAACTGCCATGTTCCTGACTTTGTACAAGCATTTTCTTAGAAAGTGGTGGATTGAACCTGGTTTTATAGCTAACTAAACCTCTCACTTGTTTCACAGTCGCATCAATTCCATTATATTTACAACGACGCGTGATGAAAACAAACAGACACAATAGGTAAAAATGTCAAAAATAGGGGTACAGCAGTCAACATTGTGTTATAATTTTGATCACTTTAAATAAACAAACAAATTTTACAAAGAAGCACAAAAAGACATACATCAAATTTAATAACCTCATTCACTGCTTTTTTCATTATAATATTTTATTTATTTATATAAAATCTACCCATAAAGCTCATCTTTACCCGAACGAAAAACAATATCCGGGACAAGGGCGCTTTGACAACGAATCATTGTTAGTAAAACCTTATCAAAGGTACCAGAGTTATAGTTCAGTACGCCATACTCTCATTCCGTTAATAAAGGAAACATGCGTGCTTCATTCAACACAGTTTACCAGTCAACCCAAATACTTGTTTGAACAACAAATCAGATTTTAACATGTTTAAATGAAACAGAATATTGATCAACATACGTTTGTAAGAATAATGTGCTCTTGCAGTGTATGGATCCAGGTGGTAGCTGTCGTGCTGGGCAGTTATTGCAAGAATATATACAGTCATCAAAGGTTATATTGTTACATATTAAGCTAAACATTCCATTTTCATTACTATTATATTGTCAATATGGTAATAATAATAATAATAATAATAATAATAATAATAATAATAATAATAATAATAATAATAATAATAATAATAATAATAATAATAATAAAGAGAAAAGAAATTCCTCTGTATTGCTTATTTTCCTTTGAAGCACCCGTATTGTTTTGTTTTTATTTATACTGGTACACGGCAAATACGAAACCTCTGGAAATTGTATAAAAAGTTCCAAAAGCGGACGAATGTTAAATATATTGTGTTATCCGTAGAAGTTCTTGAAATCATCTTTTTACCTTCGATCGTAGTAAATTCTTTTGTTAACAATGTTCATTACAATAACACTCACAACCATTTTCCTGGTCTTAACACTGATTATGATATATATATGAAACTGAACTTTTAATTATGATGACTTGATTTCTGTAATTTATATAACTATTTGTTCTATAGTTAAGGATTAGGAAAACAGGTGATAACAAAATCGATACAAGCGACTCTAAAAATCTAGACAGAATCAATAAAGCTGTTATGCTTCTACTTGGCAATAACAAATTGCAGGCTATCACAAAGGAAGGTAATTTATTCATATAAAAAGATATTAATGTATTGGTGTAATTAGTAAAATCAACTCATCTTGAAACTGTAGAATCTAACGAACATCCATAAACAAGTTGACTTAAATTTGATAGACGAATATGAGGTTAATTTCTAATTTTATCAATTATATTGCTCCAGATGCGTATTTCGACAATACATTAATCGTTAGTTCATCAGTAGAGGTGGAATAGGAATAACTGCATGCTTATACTTGGTATGTTGTATTCCATCTGAACGGATATGTATGTTCCATTGTAAATGGGTTTCTGCGAAAGTTTATCTCAAAGCAACAAACTACTTAAAACAATCATCTAAATAAGGAACAGGTGACTATACCACTAGTTGGTAAACAGTTGCAAATTAAGGGAGTTCGGTTCTCAGTTTCAAAGTAATCAACTTTTCAAAACACTAGTTTATATGAATAGGGGGTTAAAGCAAAACAAATATATAGGTCACCGTGCTTGTTTTCGAGACATTGGAATTTTGGCGGGAAAATATTATCCCTTGACTTTTCATAGCTTTATCATTGACAAGTTTAAGTTCTCAAAAACTATTAAAAAATAATTAAAATTTTATATAAGACTTTTACAGATGCCTTATTATTATACATGTAAAAGATTTACAAAAAGAAAAATGGGGGTCACCGGGCATTTTTTCAAGGCATTCAAACGGATAAAACCAGAGAATTCCATAAACTGACAAAAATTCAAAACATGACAAGCCAGCGTCCTTAATATCATCAATAACCAATTGTCAAAATATTAAACAAAAACAAAATACAATTGAGGCGATGTGTATAAAAAATGGTACAGGATGTGAAATTTACGAAACATTTTCCCATTAACTTCTAGAACACAGTCCATTTACAAGTAAAGATCCTTTCAAGGAACTATTCATTTGGGCAGTGCTTATGAATCGGAAGGAGATGGCCAAGCTATTTTGGAAGAAGGACAGGGATTTTATTTGTAAGTTAAATTAGTATGGTGATGTTGAATACCCCTTTGGAATATTTCACTTCTCTTTTTCACAATAAATGTCGATTGTGGAAAGACATGTTCGATTTATACATTTACAGCTTTCAAATTATCTACTTAGATTGTTTAAATCTGTTCGCATAAGCTTTGTAATGACATTTTACATATCTGACACAAATATCTAGTTTATCAACGCCTACGCTGTTTCTTTCCTATGCATTCATTTGGTTGAGATCAGTAGGATTTTGTCAAATTTTGCAAAAATCTGGAATGTAAAAATCAATCTTTCAGAAAAAAAACTCTGACAAAAATACTTTTATCTAACTTCCTCGCATGTCTTTTCATTTACCTTAAACATTTTTTGTCCAGAAACATTGAACTTTATAATCGGGGTTAAAAATGGCTCTTACCGAAACTACTCCTTTGATATCAGAAACATCGAATGGTCCTTCTCTCAGGTTGAAAAAGTGAACTTACATAATAATGGTTTAAAAACAGCCAAGCTGTATTACCGAAAATAAACTAATTTTGATATTGAATCGATATATAAGGCAACAGTACTGGTGTTCAAAAGTCATAAATCGTTTAAGTGAAAACAAATCCGGGTTACAAACTAAAACCAAGGGAAACACATCAACTGCAAGAGGAAAACAAAGGAGTAACATGAACACTGGAGTGCAACTAAAACAAACGCCAATATACAGTAAGGATGTTTGCTACTCTGTTTTAAAAAATAACAAGCTTTTTAAAAGACTGTTATAAATTGAAAGTATATGAATAATGAAACTAGAAAAGCAGAAAAAATGGAGGGTATGTGTGCTTGTTTTCGAGATATAAGACGTTGAAAATTTGGCGGGAAATAATTCTCTCTAGATTTGTCATTCACCTGACATTGGCACTTTTTTTTTGTTTAAAAAACTATGAAAAAATAACAAGGATTTCATAAGACATGTAAGATTTTAAAATATGGCTTTTTAAATAATATGTCATAGAAATATGAAACTAAAAGTTGGGATTAGTGGGCAAATTTGTTTAATGTTAATACATGGATAAACCCAGAGGATTCGGAAAATCTGGCAAAAATTCAAAAAGTAGAGGAGCAAACATCTTGAAAACAAACTACATAGTTTCGTCTACATGAGACTCATCAGTGACGCTCATATCAAAATATTTATAAAGCCAAACAATTACAAAGTTGAAGAGCATTGAGGATACAAAATTCCAAAAGTTGTGCCAAATACAACTTAGGTAACCTATATAGTTATCAAAGGTACCAGGATTATAATTTAGTACGCCAGACGCGCGTTTCGTCTACATGAGACTCATCAGTGACGCTCATATCAAAATATTTATGAAGCCAAACAATTACAAAGTTGAAGAGCAATGAGGATACAAAATTCCAAAAAAATGTGCCAAATACAACTAAGGTAGTCTATTTAGTTATCAAAGGTACCAGGATTATAATTTAGTACGCCAGACGCGCGTTTCGTCTACATAAGACTCATCAGTGACGCTCGTTTCAAAATATTTAAAAAGCCAAACAAGTACAAAGTTGAAGAGCATTGAGGATCCAAAATTCCAAAAAGTTGTGCCAAATACGGCTAAGGTAATTTATGCCTTGGATAAGAAAAATCCTTAGTTTTTCGAAAAAATCAAAGTTTGGTAAACAGGAAATTTATAAAAATGACCACATTATTGAAATTCATGTCAACACCGAAGTGTTGACTACTGGGCTGGTGATACCCTCGGTGACGACACGTTCACCAGCAGTGGCATCGACCCAGTGGTGTAAATAGTTATCAAAGGTACCAGGATTATAATTTAGTACGCCAGACCATGCCTGGGATAAGAAAATCCTTAATTTTTCGAAAAATTCAAAGTTTTGTAAACAGGAACTTTATAAAAATAACCACATTATTGATATTCATGTCAACACCGAAATGTTGACTACTATTTGATAACAACTGCTATATTCCTGATTTTCTACAGGGCATTTTGAGAAAAAACAATGATGGGTTGAACCTGGTTTAATGGCTAACCAAACATTCCGCTTGATGCCAATGTTAAAAATTATTGGCAAAATGACAACACTACGTTACAGAAATACAAAAGAAACTAAGTCCTATGAGGACAGTATTTGCAAGATTTACAGAAACTATCATTTTTGTTTGTGATATATTAAATATACAACATGAGAGGTTCCGCCTCTGCTTTCATCTCCCAACCCCTTTAAGGACTGACGTTTAAAAGCACTGCATTCTAACATACATTAGTTAAATGACAATAATGAATAGGCAACAAAGGAGTAGGTTCAGTAAGACCCCTTTTTGGCCCCAAAATATAGCAGTTTTACAAAATTGTTAAAATTTAAACCTTTAGTTATTTATTGGACAGTAGAATGCTTCTGCTACATAAATATGGGCTGTTTTTGACAATACAATGCACATATATCCGGTACTAGCACCATTAACATGATTAAGTCATGCTAAATTACTGAAATCCTCATAATTCTAGCATTTTAGTTAAATTTTAGACGGTTTTCGTGTAAAACGAAAGTGGCCGCATTCGTGTTCATCCTTAATATTGAAATGTAAGTTGTATTTTATGATAATACATAACATATATAAAGGTTGAGGATGAACACGGATGCGGCCACTTTCATTTTTACCATAAACCATCTGACAAGTGACATTTTTCGGCTTATTAGGTAGATTTTTCATATTTGAGCTTGAATCAGATCGTTTTTAATGACTCAATCTGTTAAAATCTATCACATAAACTAATTAATTCAAATAAAATAGACACTTAAGTGTTTAAAAAGTGGTCAAAATCTTTCGTCAGATGAACCTGAAATTTGAGGCCAAAATCGGTCCTTACCGGACCTACTCCTTTGTGTTTATTCATACGTCATATATTCTGATAACATAGTCGTCTTGTATTCTACAAATAAGACCTCCCTTGAATTTGTTATCAATCTGCATGTGAACATGCCATATGTTTAATACCTTTTCAGATTCATTGGTCATCATCAGATTACCGTTTATAGTTATATCACGCAGTAGTATATTATTTTTTTAAGATCCAGATTGACGGTAAAGAAAAAAAATTATATGCATGTAGTGTAATTTTCACATCCTGGTAGTGGGTCGAAGCCGCTGCTAATTTTTAGGGGTAGTACCTCTCTACTGTCATGATAAGGTTTTCTCTGCTAGGGAATTATATTTTTAAATTATCGTCCTCAACGTTTTAGGTTTCTTTCGAGTTATGTGTTCATAAACAGGGCTCTTTCATACATATTTCTTGTTAACTTGTTTAAAGTCATAAAAATGTGTATCTAAAAATCTTACTCTAGAGTAAATATTGGGTGGGATTTGAGTAAATTGATGATATCTTAATTACACGTATAATAGGCGCTGCACTGTATGCAAGTTCATTGGCTAAAAAACTTGAAAAGGCTGCTAGTTCAGAAGGATATATGGAACTTACAAAATATTTCGCAGAGGATTCCAGGTGAGTATTGTTTGTTACAGCTTTGAAAGCTATTGGTGGATAAAAAACGTTTTAGTAACAGTTGTTGTTCATAGTATGGGAAAGTAGTAAAGTCCAATAAAAATATGCGAATGAGTACTCAAATGATTTATGTGTGGTCTTTAAGTACATTGCTTGGAAGTTTTTTGTGCATATGTGTCATTATAAATTCAGGTTTAAAACTATCAAGGTTAGTTTAGTAACAAGGGCTGTGAAACCGTTATCATAGTTTATGTATGTTTGTATGATACAGACAAAAATTTTGAAAACGAGAATGTAAAAACCTTTTGCACAGCAATACATATATGTTTCGCTGCTTACATGTAGATACACTTTAATAAAGAAAGATAAACATATCGAAGTACTCTTTTTGTCCAGCAAAATGTTAATGTATTAACATAAATGAATAACTAGCATTGTTGTAAAAAGTATACATAGCTAAAATAATAACAAAACAAAGTCTTTTTAAATATTTTTTTCAGATATTATGAGAAACTTGCCTACGATGTAATGACAGAACTTTATATCAAAGATAAACACCAAGCCAGACAACTTTTAGTGCAGAAAGTTCAGAGATATGGAAGTACAACACTTTTCGAACTGTCTCAACATAATCACCTAATGAAGTTTGTTGTTGAACACACTGCATGTCAAACTAAATTGAATATTATTTGGAAGGGGAATATTCTACCTTATACTTCCCACGCCAAGGTATTTTCAAAACTCCTTTAAGGACATTTTGAATTAAGACATGGTTTGTAGGTCTTTGGTTCTATGTAGAATAAATGTAAAATGCTAGGATTGTAGTGGATTTATGCTGTAAGAGGATACAACTAGTTCGGCACGATACATGACTATCGTAACAGTCCTTTTTAAATTGATATGCAAATTTGAAAAAAAATATATGAGCACTAATTTTGTCTCGTGAAGATTTCTTTTGGTTCAAATATCATGAAATAAAAGTGGCGTTATATTTACAGTCATACTTAATTGACCAACAAGAAACGTTCCTATTTATGGACCAATTATCCATTTCTACCTTAAGAAAGTACTTAGGTGAGGTTTTAAAATTGGTGTCAAATGTTCGGACTCCTTGGTGTTTTCCCATACAATACATTGTAAAATATTTTGCCCCATAACACCCATTTATTTTTTCATAAATGGCTTTTATAGCTCATGAAAGGTCATTTACTTAAAATTTTAGAAGATTCTTAATTTTCAATCTTTTGTTTTGAGACCCAATAATACCAATGCAAATATAAGGTAAAAGTCCGAGTCAGCCTTTTCTTGCCATATTTTAAATCTCAATTATCTCGAAAAGGAGGTCCATGACCTATCAATATCTTTATCTTATTTTTATCCTTAATTGATGCTCTACCAGCTTATAGTTTCAATTTTAACTTCTTAATTGATTAATTTTCAACTAACCTCACCTAAGTACATCCTTAATAGATGTTATTATTTAGAGGTAACAGTAGTTTTCTACAGATTGTCTAGTCTCATTATTCCAGAAAGGAGATACATGCACAAATCAAATTCTGTATTTACATTCATCAGAAACGCTTAAAGCCGAATATTTGAAAGTCAAGAATTATGAAGAACCAAATCAGTTGAGTACATATAGGACCAAAAAGGTGCTTTGTAAACTATTTGGGAATCATACCAAGTTCCAAAAAGTATCCAAAACACTCAAAATATTTTCAATTATTGTAGCAAAAAGGCATCAGGACAATTAGACTATTATAGGCAATAAAACTAGTAAAGATATATTCTTCTACAGTAAAGTTGTGCACCTTTTTTTTCTACTGAAAAAATTTCTTAAATTGTTACGAAACTTTTTAAGATGTTTTGTGAATCTTTTCTTTTTTTATGAGCCAATTTTGTTTTGAATGTTGATATAGTCCATATCCATTACTCATTTAACTCACTGTTGACAAAAGAGAAAACTGTAAATATATATTGTCATCTTTAAGTATTAATTTATTTGCATACATTTAATTGTTTAGGTTATTGTTGCTGCTTTTGTACCATTTATGATACAAAGCATAATGATTCAAGATGAAAAAGACAAAAAAGGAGAATATACACCTCAAATAGCAAACAGCCGATATACTTCACACGAGCAGAGAGACTTTCCAAATGTTAAATCAATATGGTCATCAAAACCTGGAATTGAGTCTACTAAAATGCAAAATCAATCAGGCTTAGCAGAACAATGGAATGAAATTGAGTTTCATCAAAGAATAAAAAATATTTATTACTTTTACAACTCACCTGTTACAAAATTTATTTTTAGTTTGGTAAGTATTAATTTTTCTTAGAAAAACACGTACAATTTGAAGAATACAAAAATATGGGAATATCAATTTAAGTTACTGTATTAACTAGTTTATTAGCGTTGACTCTTTGATAACGCATTACCTCTTTTATTTTCATGATTGCCGAAATTCAACATGATAAACTGCGTCAAGTATTACGTTATTTTTCACATACCGTAAACTCATCAAAGTTGAAATAGATTTTTTGTGAAGTGATACCAAGCAGCCTATAATGAAGGGATGTTGACAAATACTTGTAAAATGGTCACGAGACCAGCCATCTACCGTCAATGAAGCAAAAAATAAAATAAATGTTGATATCGATCATACGATAAATGGTCAGAAAACAGCCAAAATTTTTATTGAACTGACGTAATACCGGTTCAATACCACGCAAAATTACTCACACCAAAAAAAAAAAAACCACTGGTATCCGATTAAGGTGACAGATGATGCGGATGGATTTTTAACGACCTTGACTGGCTATTAAGACCTCCCACGGTTTATTAAGGTGGCTATGATGTCTTCCTCAATCTTAGATATCGAAATAGCAGATAAAAATTGATCTTGATTTTTCATGAAATATGCAAATTTCGAGAGTAATATGTACATGTATTTCATTTTTTACACTTTTGTTTAGTTAATATAGCAATTTATGTGATTTATCATATTTACGGCTGTATTTGACAAATACTGAATATTTGTTGTTTAATTAATTTTTTTCAACTTTGTCACATATGGAGAGATATCTCAGATAAAGCAACTTTTACATTAGAATGTGTTGTGAATTTACATATGTTATTATTTTACAATCAAACAATTTTTTCCCCTATTTTTTTTATTATCTCAAGACTGAAAAGTAATTTCACAAAAATACTGAACTTATAGGAAAATCTAATCGGAAAGTCCATAATCACATGGCAAAATCAAATAACAAAACACATAAAAAACGAATGGACAAGAGCTGTCATATTCCTGACTTGGTACAGGCATTTTCAAATGTAGAAAATGATAGATTAAACCTGGTTTTATAGCGCCAACCCTCTCACTTTGATGACAGCCTGATCAAATTCCGCTATATTTACAATGATGCGTGAACTAAACAGACATAAGAAACAAAATAGTCTAAACATGGGTACAGCAGTCATTATCGTGTTACAATATTAAAAGGAACAACTTAACAGAACACAAAAAAATCTTTCTACAAACACATTCATTGATTCGCGTGTCTGACGTCCGAAAATGTTAAACGTTACATATATTTGTCGTTTAATGTATATACAAACAATTTCAAAATTTCACATAGGCAATGTTAGCATATACAGGGTTAAAAAATCACAAGTATGTAAGAATTAATTTCAGAAATAGATTTAAAATAGTCCAAAAGTTGTAAGCTATCTTATATTTTATCTTTTGAAATTATATGGTGTACTTTTCTTTTATCACAAAAAATTGAGGTTAAAATGTATCATGCATTATCTATACAAAATCTGACAATTGTGCACAATCTGTAGCGTGAAACACCTAAACTTTTTATTAAGGGAGTTCGCTTTTCAGTTTCAAAGTAATTAACTTTTCAAAACAATAGTTTGTATAGATAGGGGATTAATAAAGCAATCCAAAAAGCCAAAACAAATATATAGGTCGCCGTGCTTGTTTTTGAGATATTAGCCATTGAAGTTTTGGCGGGAGAATATTCTCTTTTTACGTTTCATTGCTTTATCAATGACAAGTTGAAGTTCTTAAAAACTGTTAAAAAGTAATTAAAATTTTGTAAGACTTTTACCGATGGCTTATAATTATACATATAAAAGATTTACAAAAAGGAAAATGGGGTTCACCCGGCAAATGTTTTCAAGGCATTCAAATGGATAAAACATCTAAGACATGACAAGCCAGCTTTCTTTAGCATGTTATAAATTACATTTTTGACAAATTATAAAAAATTTCTATAGATTTTAATTTAAACATATTCAAAATGTAAAAGAAATAATTATTATGACGCAGAAATAGTCTTGCCATTTCACCTCATTACCAGTCCCTGATGTTTTAATGCAAAATTCCCTAAATATAATATTATACCTTAATTCGTAACATATATCAAAATTATTTTTACAGATTGTAAGTTTTTAAACTTATTAGTGTTCTATCTTGTTTATTTTCATTTAGGTCAATTGAACTAAAAATACGTGGTGCAATTATATTTTAAAATTTTGTTTTGAAAACAACTGACGTAAAAATTGTTATCATCTAATTATGCGTTATTTAATTCATGGTACTAAGTACAACATGTTTAACAATAGACAACAGGCAATGCACAAATATTGCAAGAAACAGATAAAATCATTTGATCGAACCAATACCCTTTACGTACATGACATTTAATTGTTTATACATTATTTTTTCAGCTGGCATATATTGCATTCCTTGTGGTTTTTTCCTTGTTTGTGCTAACAGATTTACACCCGGTGTCTGAGGGAGGAATATCTTATAAAGAATATATAATATTCGGATGGGCAACATCTATGATGACAGAAGAACTGAGACAGGTAATAATATGGAACCTTCTGTAGGTCAAATACACCATTGGCTTCCCGATTTAAGGCTGAGAATTACTTGGTGAACGTAAATCCAGAAAAGCAGTTCGGACGCACGAAATGGCTTAAGTGCTTTTTTTTTTTTTTTGTGATGCGTATCAAACTAGATGTATTCCGTAGTTGGAAAAATTAAGATACCTTTTAGAATTATATTAAACAAACTAAGATATGAAATGATCATCAATGTAACAACAATCCACTAAACATACAGTGGTTTTTTATGTTGACGTCATCTTTTCTTGCGGTTTCACTTTCACTTTTTGTTGCAAATATTTTTTGTTGATATCAATTGAGCAAACAAGTCAGAAGTCTATTTTAAGGAACACCAGAACAATTATATTTTATAAGACAGGCGAAGGGGGTGGATGACCTTAGGTGCTACAGAGAGGATACTAGATCCTGCTTCCCATGTCACACCCGTTTTGTTGCTAATGGAAGTACAAACCCGGTAATAAGTCACATTCCTTCGCAGATTTTACGGACGCCATCAGCAGTCGGTTGATCGTTATGAAATATCCAGATCCGTTTGAAAGATGATAGCGGATATGTTCCTTACGTCGTTCTAACGATCCCACTCTTTTTCCTGAATGTGACTTATTACCGGGTTTGTACTTCCATTAGCAACAAAACGGGTGTGACATGGGAAGCAGGATCTAGTATCCTCTCTGTAGCACCTAAGGTCATCCACCCCCTTCGCCTGTCTTATAAAATATAATTGTTATGGTGTTCCTTAAAATAGACTTCTGACTTGTTTGTTCAATTGATTTCATCTTTACCACTTAAAACTTTTGGTTGAAAAGCTGCAGTGAGCAACAACCCCTTTATCAAATAAATCATGATAGGATGTACAAGCCCTGGAAAGTCGTATTAACTTAGTGATATATATCCCGTGTGCAGGCGTTGTTTGAATAATACTACTTGAAATGACAAGTTCACAATTGGGAAGCTGATATCATCTGTTTTGTCTTAACTGTCGTTATCATAGAGCGCAAATCGAAACTAGACACTCATTTTAAATGACTAGAATTGTCAGTTTTCCAGCGAAAGTTGTTACTTGCTCAATGGGAACTACTAGGTTGCACCACCAATAAAAAACTGATCACCAGAATAAAGTCAGTTGAACAATACGTC
Organism: Mytilus edulis; assembly: GCA_019925275.1. Classification (NCBI taxonomy): domain Eukaryota; kingdom Metazoa; phylum Mollusca; class Bivalvia; order Mytilida; family Mytilidae; genus Mytilus; species Mytilus edulis. The sequence continues at coordinate 77,666,952 of CM034358.1, read as the reverse complement.
ATTCCATCAATCTATTTCTAAGTTGTTCAAAGTAACAGATTGGATGTTGTTTACCTTTGCACACATTTCACAAGATCAGATATACTTCTCAGATTCAATTTTTTTAACCAAAAAGATTATCAGCGACAATAAAAAAGATTGAATCACAATAGACACATACACAACCTGTGGAAACAACATGAGCACAATAAAGACACCAAGCCTAAAAATTAAAAAGACGAAATAACAAAACAGAAGAACAATAAAAAAGCTGATAACTGAGTTTCATGAACCGCCACCCTTCCCGTCCTCACCCTCAAAAACATAAACTAAACACAAAAGATAGCATATGGTTGCAAACTAGCTTAGTGATCTTTATTCTGTTCTTGATTAACATATAAAAAATAAAATTGAGAATGGAAATGGGGAATGTGTCAAAGAGACAACAACCCGACCAAATAAAAAACAACAACAGCAGAGGGTCACCAACAGGTCTTCAATGTAGCGAGAAATTCCCGCACCCGGAGGCGTCCTTCAGCTGGCCCCTTAACAAATATATACTAGTCCAGTGATAATGAACGCCATACTAATTTCCAAATTGTACACAAGAAACTAAAATTAAAATAATACAAGACTAACAAAGGCCAGAGGCTCTTGGACAATATATGTATATTTACTTTGTAGGCGTTTGTTTTGAATACTGCTCTCTTGAAGTATATCACATGGTTCAAGTTTTGGACAATTTTTGAGGTATTCATGTACTCTCTTTTTTACACATCTGTTCTTCTTCGATTGACCTTATCAGGTGACGAATTTTTTTACGCACGTGCAATGTATGCAATTACACTTGGAACATTTATACTGAACAGTATGCAGTTCTTTATCGTTTCAACGGCCATTGGTCCTAAAGTGATTATGATTGGAAGATTGGTGAGTAGTTTAGTATTTGTTTTATAGTATTTTGTTTCTTTCATGTTGTTTTAAATATCTTTAAAATTCTCACACATAAATAAAATATGAGATCCTTTTACGTATAAATATGTGTTTATCTACAAATAGTTATCAGATATATCAGGCTTATAATTTGATACGCCAGACGCGCGTTTTGTATTCATAAGACTTATTAGTGAGGCTCAGATAAAAAAAACTATCAATATGTGGGGTATTCAACTTTGTACTTTATCTAGCTTTTTCAAATGTTATGTTTTATTCATCACTTATGACTGTTTTAAACAGAAAACACGCGCCTGGCGAACAAAATATTAAGCCTGGTATCTATTCATTACATATTATTTAGTTTAAACAAATATTACAATAAACCGACGACGGCTTAGATAAAACAATGTAATGTGACGTCATGATAGTGGGAGGTACACAATTCGTTGTATTAGACAATACACACAGCAAGATATACATATATTGGATAGGTAATAATCAAACGTGATGGATTATCTTGAAAATGAACATGAAATCCTTCTGAATCTCTTTGTAAATGAAATGAGATGCAGTTAGATATCGTCAATGAAACACATAACGGACGGTTATTTCAACAAAAACAACAACTTATCATTTTATACACTTACATTTCTTAAATTCCAAATTTGATTATACAAGTGCATTAAAATGTGTACCGTTAATAATATTATCACAATTTTATATATAAAAAGGAGAAAGATGTATGATTTCCTGCTGATTATAGTAATCAGCGTTCAAAACTTGAAAGTGCACATTGCACTACATATTTGTTCTCTCAAAGGTAAACCCTTCCCCTAAAAAAAGAATCGGCATTAATAAGGTAACATATATCACCAGTAACAACTTGTATGAAAGTTTTTTTATTTCAGTACAGTTATCGAACATTTGTGGACCATATAGAATTTATTAATATAACATAGACAGACTGAGTAAGAAAAGCCAGGCTGTTAATAAAATGTACCATTATTGTTTTTTATCCAGCAATTTTCAATTTATAATTTAACGTATAGTTTTGTTTTACCCTAAAGCCTTTTCTTTTCTTATGAAGTAGATATGGTTTTAAATGCGAACTTGAAAATGGCCCCAAAATTGACCATTACTATTTTATCTATTTACATTTTCCAGTTTGCTGGCTACAGTCGCAGAATTAGCAAAATCTTCGATTAACGGATTAAACATTAAGCTTAGTTGTTGATGTATGTAAACATAAAACTTGTCTAGACAACAACAAGTATCAAAAACATTAAGTGTGTTTTATATCACAGTGTAATTTAATTGTGAATAGTTTGACAGATGTTTTTCATAGTTCATCCTTTTTGATATGAAAAACAATATATGTTTTGGTTTCAGATTTTTGACATAATTTTCTTTGTGTTGATATTTGCCGTGTTTGTATTTGGGTTTGGCATCATTTACCATGCGATCATGTACCCGAACTCAGAACCAGGATATTTACTCTTTAAAGAAATTATTTACATTCCATACTGGCAGTTATATGGAGAACTGTTTTTAGATACATTTCAAGGTAATACTTTGACGTTATGAGTCTTTGTTCTCGTACTGTAGGTTTAATTTGTCCAAAAATTTAGATAATAAGTAACATGTTTGGCGGTCTAAAATCTGTGCAGATTCATGCATTCATAGACTTTTCAAACCGTATGCAGATGACTTTTTGCAAGGCTGCTCAAATCTGAAGACACATGAATAATTATTCTCAAGTATGATAGATTAGATTGATAAGTACTTTATTTATTTATCTTGTCTACATATAACACGTAGAAAATATGGTATGCTCGCCGAATGAGTTAAATATCAACCAAAGACATTAAAGACTACAGGAAAAAAATGAAAAATAATATATCAGTGTAAGGCCTTAAAAAACGTGAAAAATCCGAGTTTAAGGTTAGTAGTATTAACACTGTGACAGTACTAACCAAATGTTTGGAAATGCAAAAAATCAGAGTGGCGGTCTGGTCTTTACTAAATGCATGTTATGGTATTAATGACACAACAAAAAAAACATGTCTTTTTCATTTCTTCGTCTGTTTTTCGTGATATTGACACAGATGGACAGATTCAAATTAGATTCCATTACAAACATTGTGATTGCCACTTTCAAAATGTCTACTTCCTATTTTTGAAATTTAAAAACCCAAAGTATGTACCTCGTTTTTATTATACATTTTGTAGATCTGCAATAGTATCAATACCGATGATGAAACATTGTCAGTTATTAAATACAAATAATATGAGAGAAAATTCAAACTGGACAATTTTTTTAATGCTTAATGCCACATGTAAAATGTTAATAACGATAATAATAAAAAAAGAATTGATTGACCTGGAAAATTGCTGTGCTAATAGATAATTTGCCCAGTGATCTGAATTATAATTATCCTCCGATTAAATAGTCTTACTCAGTATAAATTGCGAAGAAGCTTCTTTTTGGAAGCTGTTCTTCGCCATTATGGAGTCTTTTTTTTTTTTTAACAAGAACATTTCTAGAAACAAGTAGTATAAGCATACTTGAAAGTTTTTGCAAGATATTTGTAAGTTACTAATAACATATGTTTTTTCTTCGAATGTTAATAGAAACCGGATCTTCTTTCCTTTGATGAGTTCACAACCCCCGTTTAGTTGGTTTGATCGCGATGCTCAGTCGTCAAATCGTTTTTTTAGGCTGGAATTATCAGTTTGCTTTCGATTAAAGAGTTTAAATATCCCTCTGGTATCTTTCTTTACAATATCGTTATAATGAACACTGCCGTTAAAGCTAGAGGTAGGTTTGGCATGCCAAAAAACCAGATTCAACCCACCATTTTTTCATAAAATGCCCTGTACCAAGTCGGGAAAATGGCTATTGTTACATTATAGTTCGTTTCTGTGTGTGTTACATTTCGGTGTTATGTCTCTGTTGTGTCGTAGTTCTCTTATATTTGATACGTTTCCCTCGGTTTTTGTTTGTAACCCGGATTTGTTTTTTCTCTATCGATTTATGAATTTTGAACAGCGGTATACTACTGTTGCCTTTATATATACCATTTTGTTTCATGATGGACAGGGACAGAAACAGACTGTACCAAAGATCCGGAACTGTATAAGAATGGAACAATGACAAGATGCCCAGAAGTCAGTGAAATAAATTATATGTTATTAGCTGTTTATACGGTTTTGACGCATATCATTCTCGTCAATTTTCTCATAGCAATGTTTTCGTAAGTATTTGATAGACATACACATTAAGTATTTATGTGTGTTTTGGTTTATTAACAGAGGAAACTATCATTAAGAATGAACTTACAAGATCAATGCCCAATATGTGATTAGTTTATAAAAACAATTTAATTAGACATTGGATAGGTTCCAATATTTTTATTCTCTTATTTGAAAGCATATGATGTCATGGGGTTAACTGTCCTAAACTTTAAAAAAAAAAGATAGTAGCATGGAGTCGAAACTTAAACTCAGCAGGTTTGTGAAATGTTAATTGAGGATGGTTAACTCACAAGCTGAAAAAAAAGCCGACGGACTGCATGTTAAGTAAAGTTTGTGAATCAGCAACACACATAAATAATCTCTTTAAAAATGTGTTCAATTTTTATTATTCTACACGCAATTATTTGCGATTGTTTATTGACATTTTATTTTATAAGCGGTCAAATCCAGAATTGAGATATCGTAACAACAGAATGAGAAGCTATATCGACTTTCTGAAATCAACACCTACCTCAAAATCTCTATCAAACTGGGGTGATCTCTAGTGTTCCGGAATAGAAAGCAGCCTGAACGATTATATTATCATCATATTTACTTCTCCTGTAATGTTAATTGTCGATTGTGTTGATTTACAAATTTTAATTTACCTGCGTATTTGGACATCGGTTTGGAGGCCTTTCTATCCATGACCCATGCCACATTGTAAATATAGCTGTTGCATGTGTAGTGTTGTTTTTCTTTTGCACACATAAGGTTGAAATTTTGGAAGTGCAAAACTTGCAGGGTATTTTGATTAACTTCTAAGTTTTCCATGTTCATACTTTTTTTGATAACTGCATGTGAAATAAATTGTTTTTGTAGGTACCACACACTTCTGTCTACAAAGATATTCTAATATTTGGACCAAATCGAAAATGTTTTACACAACATCAATATAAAAAAAAAGAAGATGTGGTATGATTGCCAATGAAACAACTGTCCGTAAGAGACCAAAATGACACAGACATTAACGACTATTGGTCACCGTACTAGTTTACGTAACGGTTTAATTTTTCTAATGTTTTATTTTGTCAGGCATACATTTACAAGGTCTCAAGACAACAATGAACTGGTTTGGAAGTTTCATCGATTTTCGCTTGTCCAAGAGTATTATGACAGGTGTCTTTTGATACCACCGCTGATAATACTTAGTCACATGAAGAGAGCTTTCTTTTTTATCTTAGATAAATGTTGCCATGTCAGCAACACAAAGCAAGTAAATGTTTTCAGTAAGTACAAGCACCACAATTATTATTTTTTTAGCAGCATGGGACATTTAAATTAAAGGATTACAGAATATAGACCAAAACCAAACATTTGAAAATCGAGGATGTATAAGTACCGAAACCGTTGAAGAGCTATATGAAAAAAATACCTAAAATTTATAGCCAAATTCATCTAAAGTTAACTTTGCCTGAGGGAGTTGAAACCTTAGTTTCTTAATAATTTAAAAATTTAAAAACGGACAATTTTAGAAAAGTTTGTTAAATCATGTTGATGATACCCTCAGGGATTGATAGTCCACCAGCAGAGGTATCGACCCAGTGGTGTACAAAATTGAAAACAACACGTTTAATAATTTCAATGCGTCCGAAGCGCTTTTTTGGATTTACCCTCATCAGAAACGCTCAAAGCCAAATATTTGGTATCCGAGCGAAATTATTTGAAGTCAACTTTGCCTGAGGGAGTTGAAACCTTCGTTTGTTAATATTCACTGTAAGCTGCTTTGTCAGCTGGTACCATATAAAATATGTTTTTTGAAGTATATTTCTCGTCATTATTGAGCAAAATCGACACAATGATTGTACAAAATCGTAAAGATTGTATCTGCATATTATCGTTCATGATTACCAACGAGATGAGGATACAACTATCCATAGACCAAAAACTAAAAAAAACAAAAATACCGAATCTAAAGTAATTTCAAAACGAAATTCCTTTCATCAAAAGGCAAAATAAAAAGCTCAAAAACTTCATAGGAATAGAAAAAAATGTCATATTCCTGACTTAGTACATGCAAATTAACAAGAAACGAACGGCCATAAGTTGTCGTATGGCCGTTAACAAAGAAAGAAATCCATATCTGTCTACAAACATAACCAAATAACATATGATTGCCAATAATTCAACTCACAACAATCCACCAGAGACCAAAACAATTTAAACTACTGTAGCACTGTTTTCGAACAATGAACAAAACCTATACATACAGTAAATAAACAAAGGCTCCGTGACAGACAAAATGTAAAAACAGATTAAAACAGAAATTAAAAGGCCTGATTTATGCTAAAACGAAAATACTAATACAGCTGATACATATGATAGCAAAAAACAAAAAGCATAAAAGGTAGAACACTTTTAAAATGTGGTAGGGTAGAAAAAATGAACGCACATTTAAGATAAACGTAATGCATGGCCGTGAAGTTTAAATATGTGAGATGTTACATATAATGAATTTCTGCTTTCTATTTTTTGCAAGGAATAGACATGAAACTTAAAGAAAAGAAAAGAATCGACTTGTTAGAGAAAGATGCAGTACACAGTTATTCAAATGCATCTGTTTCATTACGAAAATACAGGGCGAGAGCTATATCTAGTGACGAAGGAAGGTAAGCGAATAAGGAAATGCAATATTTCCCTTTTCTACCTTTTGTTTTACATGTACATTAAAACAATATAACTACGTCAGGTTTTGATTGTTGTCATATCTCATTTCAGATCGTCACCTGATTGATGTAAATGACTTTCAAACTCATCAATGAAACCATCTTTCAAACTTGTTATTGAGATACTACCAAAAATAGAAGTTCTGCTTCATATCGTGATCTTTTCCCCGACATTGACAAAAATGGACGAATTCAAACTTAAATCTATGACAAGTTTGATGATTTCAACTATCCAATTGTTATCATCCTGAGGCAACTTAACAGCAGTTATATACCTTTCTTCCCATATCACTTTACTATTTAAAACTTTACGCTCGTGGAGGTTCAAACCATTTAGACTATATGCCAAGTTTTTGTTTAACAAAAAAAATCCAACATCTATATATAGACGGGGAGGAACATGAAAAACGACTGAAATCGTTAATACATAACTTTAGCGGCCACAATCTCCAACTGGTTTAACGACGCGATATATCTGTGTCTTTCAATACTAGCTAAGTCATTTGTTTTTAATTTTCATTCCGGAATGTGACATTTAGACTGAGTTTGGATTGATATGGCAGTTTATAATACATAACAGGAAACGCTTTCCCAGTTGACACGCTAGGCCTCGTTCAGTTTGGATTTCTTCGATCCCACTCAGTTTGTTATTTGATAGTTATCTACCTTATCTCTTTAAGAGGTTTATGTATTGGTACACAACTAAGATTGATCGTGAGTATACCGAATTGTTCAATTTCGATCAAACTTAGTCGGCAGTATTTTTGTAAAACCGACTCATGGTGCCGCATAGTATACTGTAGTCCATCATACACATATGTTTAAATCCGACCGTGCAGTTACAATGTACGCTCGTAAATAAATAGCTTGGAAATTAATTAAAAAAACGTATTTAAAAAGATTTTAAAACCCAATATACAAAGTTTGTAAAATAGAAAAACTATCTCAATGCATTTGTCAAACAATTTCATATTTTGAATGCTTTGACAACTTTGTGACAACAGAATGATTATGACTAAACAATGGGCCAGTATACATAAAAATCAAGTTAATACTCATTTCAATGAAATTTCATTGCTTATAATTTCAAGTCCTATACACAATAGTGATCAAATGAGAATTCGGGTTTTGATATTGTTCTAAATTTTATTTTGAAAAACTATTTTGCTATGCATTCGTTTTATTTTTTATTTTTAAATAGACAAATTTTTCAAATGAATTGAAAATTCCACGAGCCGTTTCTAATATAACCCCTTTAACTAGACAAAAACATACTGTAAAGTGGAATTTTCAATACAATTCAATACAAACTAGAACACACCCGTGAAATTGCTGGTCCGTGACTGAATTAAAGTATATAACTATTTGTAAGACTTTATTTCAGCCGCGATATTTAGTATTAATATTGTCATTTGATGAAGTCATACTGATTATAAGATGCACAGCTTTCTCTACTTTCAAAATCTTTCTGTTTGATACCGTCGACCTGGAACTTATCAAGTATTGGTAATATTAATTATTTGAAAAACAATAGGGCCTGGAACGGAGTAATTTTTTATCAACAGCATTGTCCAATATTAGTTATAAATAAAGTTGAATTCTTTGTTTCTATGTTTTGCGTCATGCCGGCTAACAAATTGGAAACTGTTCATATACGCCTTATTTTAAGTTCAGATTTTTAGTTTTCGTATTGTCATCCTTTATAGTCGTACTGATTAAAATACTACAATAGGAAACAATGTGACAATGATAGAATTTAGAAATGTCATCCCTGTGATTATGACCCGTGTATATAGCAAATCATAAATACACCGTTTGGTGGTACGCCTGTCAAATGCGGAACGTACAGATAAGGTATAGGTAATATGTGAATATACTATTGGTATCAGTATCGGTTTCGACCCGGAACTTGTTAATTATTGGCAATATCAATTATTGGGAAAACAAAAGGGTTCAGAGTGGTGTAATTCTTAATCAACACCATTGTCCTATATAAGCTATATATAAAGTTGAATTCTGTGATTTGTCGTTTTTATCCCATGACGGCTGACAAATTGGACCTCGTTATTTTAGTATTATAGATGTGGAAAACGCTGCATAATCTTCCAACATTATCACTTGACTTTTGTATGTTAAATCAAATCCGACACAGGAAACTGATTAATCACAGAACTTAAGTATTGTTTTCATATATCTCAAGATGAAATTTATCTTAGAATACACACCATTCATGCCATTGGCTGTAATATTATAAGCGGTACCAATCGTATCGAACAAGATTCTTATTCTAATAATGTAATGTACTGTGTCTTCGGTATACTCGAGGACACAATTTATTGTTTCATTATTAATTTTTGAGGACTTTCGAAATCTGAAGCCGGAGATGTATTCATTTTATAAATACTAGAACACACCCGTGATATCGCGGGTCCGTGACTGAATTAAAGTATATAACTATGCGTAAGCCTTATTTTAGTATTGGTATTGTCATCTGATTAAGTCATTAAGATGCACTGGAAGTTATCAATTATTGGTAATATTAATTATTTGGAAAACAAAAGGGCCTGGAATGAAGTATTTTTTAATATACAGCATGGTCCTATATTAGTTATAAATAAAGTTGGATCCTTTAATTGCTGTTTAACGTCATGCCGTCTATCAAATTGAAAACTGTACCTATACGCCTTATTTTAAGTCCATATGTTTAGCAATCGTATTGTCAAATTAGCAAGCTATACTGATTAAAATACTACAACAGGGAACAATGTGACAATGATTGAATTTAGTAGTGTCAACCCCATGATTACGACCCGTTTATATAGCAAACAACCCCGTGATTATGACCCGTGTATATAGCAAAATCCCAAAAACACCGTTTGGTGGTGCGCCTGTCAGATACGGAACGTACAGATAAGGTAATAGGTAACAGGTGAATATACTATTGGTATCGGTATCGGATTCGACCTGAACTTTTTAATTATTGGCGATATTAATTATGTGGAAAACAAAAGGGTCTGGAGTGGTGTAACTTTAAATCAACACCGTTGTCCTATATTAGCTTTATATAAAGTTGAATTCTTTGATTTGTCGTTTTTACTCCATGACGGCTGATACACAGGACCTCGTTATTTTAGTATGATAGATGGATGTGGACAATGGGACAACAATGTCGAAACAGTTTTTGTCAAGTTTGCCAAAGGGAACTTTATCATTTGTTTTATTTATCACATGTTATAATTGATCAACGGACAAAGGTAATTCTTTAATATTGCCAGTGTGCGGAACAATGACCTCAGGACTAATAATTACCTCCCTGGCGCGGTATTGTTCAAGCCGTTTGAAATTGAATTAACACTAAATAAATTTAATATGTGTCTAAGGCGCATTAATTCATCAGAAACGTCTAAGACTCGTGTATATTGAAAGCCGGGGATGTATGAATACTATGAATCTATACTGGCAAAAAATGGCGTCAGTGCTTATTTTACAATTGTATTTATTTTGTAAATATAGATTATTCCATGTACTTTCCTTTACAGTTATTCACATGACGCAGAACATAGCTTACATGAGCAAGTCGAAAAAGTGACAAAGGAAGTTGGAAAACTTCAAAATTTCTTGGAAGAGATGAAACAGGATATTAAAGACATAAAGTCATATAAGCAGAGAGTATTACTAGTTGAACTTCCTAAGGGTGTTCCTAGTGGAACACATGTTCCAGAGGAGGTCCCAATGTTTCAACAAACGGCATAAACAATTACATAATTTGATTCTCAGTCAGGAACAGCCTGTACCAAGTCTGTTATCAGTCAGGAACTGCCTTTACCAAGGATGGAACACAACAGTTGTTTACCATTCGTTTCATCATTCGTCTCAACTCGGCCGATTCCGTACCCTCAAGGAGTAGCGGATTCTACCGAGGATTGCCGAATGTTCGTTTCATGTGTTTGAACCTTTGATTTTGTCTTTTGAAAATGGATTTTCCTTTTTAAATTTTTCTAGGAGTTCGGTATTTTTGGTATTTAACCTTCTATTACTCAATGTAGACGTAAAGAATAGCAATGTGCGTTGGTTTTAGTCCGCTTATTCTATACAAAATGGTTAAATACAATAATTTTATTTACTCATCTATATAAACTTTTGTTTGGATTTATATTGGTTTGTTATCAACTCACTTTTATTTTTTCCACTGTGAAAATCAATATGATTAAAATATGCATTGAGCTGAGCATCTAAAATGACGGTTCACTAAATTGAATGGGTAATTTTAATGCAAGAACATAAATATAATCCTCTGGTAAGATAAAAAAAAGAAGATATAATTGCTTGCAGTATTATATCACAAATTGTTTTAAGTTGGTTATTTTTTTTTAACAAAAGCATGTAGAAAAGATTAAAATCGGATGTATTCATGAAAAGATGAATTATAGAAATTGAATGGTAGAACAAATTTTCGTCCGACAATATATTAGAATAACAAAAATTACGGGGTATTCATTTATGAAATAAAATCAGTACATCCACAGCAAAAAACAGACAAATAGCGAAGGAACAACATATGATGAGTATAATTTAAAGCAACAGAAGTTTACTGATGTTTGAACTGAATCAAACGACCAAGAAGAGATAATGAGATACCAAACAAAAACTAAGAGAATTGCAAGATTTATCAAATGAAGCATGCCACATACGTAAATAGGATAAGCTTCCCCTGCTATGAAATCAAACGTTAACAAATAAGGGATCATTATTTATTCTCAATATGAGATGCATGCCAAAGATATCTTATAATGCAATTCATAATAATACTATACTAAATTGATTTCTCATTATATAAGCATCCGTTTTCGTAGGTAATGTGTACATTGGTATTAAAAAAGTTTCCTCATTGGCAGATTTAGTATGAGTGGCCGGTTAACCTATTGATGAAGTTCGAAAGATGATTACTAAAATTGAAAATGGAAACAGGGAATGTGTCAAAAAGACAACGACCCAACTATAGAACAGACAACAGCAGAAGGTCACCAATTGGTCTTCAATGAAGCGAGAAACTCCCGCACCCATAGGCGTCCTTCAGCTGGCCCCTCAACAAATATATACTAGTTCAGTGATAATGGACGTCATACTAAACTCCGAATTATACACGAGAACCCTCAATCAAAATTCATACAAGACTAACAAAGGCCAGAGGTTATGGTGACTATGTCCTTGGTATTGCTATCTAAAGGCTCTTAGTAATACGATACCCACTGTTGTTTTCGAATTTGTTTTTGTCGACGCACGTTGAGTATCATGTACAACTCAAAACACCAAAAAAAAAACAGACCCATCTCTGAAAAACAAAATGCAAATTAATATGAATCTAAATTTGAAATGATTTTAAGATCTTGTTAGATTGTGCCCCGCACGACGCGTTGTGGGAGACAAAAAATACCTCTTTCGTCCGTCCGTTTGTCTGACAGGTCTTGTTGACTCTCTAATGTGTATTATCACACAGGTTTATATGAGCGTTGTCGCTGACAAATTTGAAAATCAAAGCCGATTTTTTTTTTGTAAAAGAAACTAGAACACACCTGCGAAATCGCGGGAATTTAGAGCTTGATTGAAAGCATGTATACTGTTGTAGCGAGAAATTTTGTAAAATATTTTGTGTCTCGGGAATTTCAGTAAAAGAGTTCATGTCTGGAGAATTTCAGTAAAAGATTTTATATGTTGATAATTTCAGAAAAGGTATCACAATGCATAGGTACTTCGAAACAGTTTCAGCCCTCTCCCTTGTTTCCAAAGTCTGTTATTTTATTTTTTCGGTTAAATTCCATTATTTTCGCGCTTCTGTATACTATGAACATACATATCCTATAAATAAAGTATGTTTACTATTAACTATCAATTGAGGAGGAATTTGGTAAAATATTTTATGTCTGGAGAATTTCAGAAATGATATCAAGAGTCATATAGGTTTATGGAGACATGACAAAATGTGTAAGCCCTCTCTTTTATTTTCAAAGTCCGTTATTATTTTGTTTTCTGTTATATAAAAAAGAAGGTGTGGTATGATTGTCAATGAGACAACTGTCCACAAGAGACCAAAATGACACAGACATTAACAACTATAGGTCACCGTACGGCCTTCAGCAATGAGCAAAACCCATACCGCATAGTGAGCTATAAAAGGCCCCGATAAGACAATGTAAAACAATTCAAACGAGAAAACTAACGGCCTTATTTAATAAAAAAAATTAAAGAAAAACAAATATGTAACATATAAACAAACGACAACCACTGAATTACAGGCTCCTGACTTGGGATAGGCACATACATAAATAATGTGGCGGGGTTAAACATGTTAGCGGGATCCCAACCCTCCCCGAACCATATTCCATTATTTTCGCGTTTCTGTATACTATGAACAGAGACATATAATACATTCTATGCTCTGCTATAAACATACGTATCCATATTATAAATATTAAAGTGTATTTAATTTTCCATTAGCTATTAGTTCTAAGTTTCTTCTCCATGGCGATCCCTGCTATATTATATAGAGTGTCTATATATATTATAGTAGTATTTTTATCACTACATACAGTACATGCAGATAAACGCTAAAATAATTGCTCTTTCCCCGTTTTAAATTATTTTTCAGTTAAAACCTAGGTATAATAGTAGTGGTTCTTACGATCTAAAAACCACGATATGGACAACACTCTGATTGGCTTATTTATTTTTCATTTTTGTTATCTTTCATACGATTGGTTCGCAATGTTAAAACCGGTAGTCATGTCTGACATAAAAGTCGGTCTGATGACGGAATAAATATCCGGACGCCGATATTTTCGTTTTTCTCTCAAAATAACCCAAATTGAAAAGTCACACATGTAAGAATGGATGACAAATGCGACTAAGCATGAGACCTATAGGACACAGAGGCATGATGATCAATGTATTGTGGGAGGAAGAGAAGCGACACACAAACTGAGGTATTCTCATTTAATAGTATAGATAGATATAAATTATATCGAAAATTGCATTGCATTTGCTCTCAAGCCAGTATTTCTCTATCAACGATATTTATAATTAAAATCAAAGAACTAGCAGATTTTTCTTTAAGTTTTAATGACCATTGACAGATACAATATGTGCAATGCGTGAGGAAGAGCATTCGATATTTACTTTATTTAACGTTAGTTCTAACTCATAACAATACAGAAACAAGTCCGCAATAAATATTGCACAGTTCGTTCCCATTAGAATTCCAATAACTTGACAATAAACACAATCTCCAAAGCGAACAAAAATATTGTCTAATATAAATTCAACGGCAATTATAGTATTATTATTATTTTTTTATAATTTTATTGAAGAAATCATCAATATAAAACTTTGTAAATCGTGGATTGAGGCCACGATTAATTATGCCTAAAACAATAACAATTATGGAATAAAATTACCAAAACTGACCTTAAATACAAATAATGTTTATTTCAGGGGTCATAATTTCCTTTATTTTAAAAGAAAGGTGCAAGTAATCCCTAAAATAGGCAATTATTTCATCATGAAGAGTGGATGTCAAGTAAACCTTTTTGGGTTCAGTCGTGTTTGAGTTGATCCTTCAGTCTTGAAGACGTATACAAAAACATATTTCTTACATCCTTGCCTCAGTACTATGTTTTGAATATCTAAGCTATACATTAATGCAATGACATCAACAAATTACAGTACAAAAAATGACACATAAAAATCAAGTGAAATATCTTTATAATGAGTCATCAAATACAGAGTAGGTGTGTTTGAATAACAAATGTTTACTAAAAGTGCTGGACGACAATTTTTTCTGATTGATCTTAAAACTTTAAAACAAATGTGTTTGTTTGTCATCTAGGGTAATTGGTCTTCAACATCTGCACATGTGTAGTCTGCTCTTTAACAAAATGTTCAATTATATTTTGTTTTGATTATTTTGATCGGTCTTAAATCGCCCCTGTCAACTGATCAGACAGTAGTTTTAAGTTGGCCAATGTATAAAAGTTCATTAATAGTTATTAAAGGTACCAGGATTATAATAAAGTACGCCAGACGCGCGCTTCGTCTACATAAGACTCATGAGTGACGCTCAGATCAAAATATTCGGCATAGTAATAGTATATGTCATGGACAACATTTTAAGCTATATATATCCACTCTGAAAGTCGAAAATGGTTGAAAATGCGGCCATTTTAAAATGGCGGCCGTTTGATCTCTTCAAATTTATAAAAAAAAATCATAAAAATGATATTAGAAAAGATATTAATATGAAACCTGGTTTATAGAATAACAGTGCTGAATCCAATTGGCTGGTTGAACAACATTTTTGAAAATATTACCCATATTGAAAGGTGGCCATCTTAAAAAATCTTGAAAGTTAGAAGCCCAAATAGGTTGTCATTATTCAATAAAAATAAAAACAAAATGCATTATATGTACATTGACAGAAATATACAAATTTAATGGTTTGATCTATATAAACAGGACAAAAAGCAAGCCTATCCTCCTCATTTTGAATTTTGTACCGTTGTACAACTGAAAATATTTACATGTAATCAATATAATTTTTAAATGTTCTGTAACATATGTGTGAATAATTATGTTAATTATTAACTTTCTTTGTATGCAAAATTTGTTGAAAAAGTACAATGCCTAGTGCTTATATGAAACAATTTTCAAAAACCTTGATTGCAGACATAATGAGTTTCATATCATACAATTAATGTTATAAGAACATCAACTGCTCAAATGATCTCAATTGACGCTAAAAATATCTCACAATAAATGAAATGTACATGTTTTGTCAAACACAAAAACAATGACAGCAATGTATTTGTTCTGTGGTGATGTATCTAAGATCTCTATGATACATCAACTTTTTTCAAATCGGCAAAAATAAGGCATGACTGTGCACCTGTACTACAAGACATATTATCTTAGCCAAAGTAAGTGCTGAAAATTCAAATCACTAGTATCCTGATTGATGATTGATAACACTTGACAACATAGCAAATAGAAAGACACATAAAGAAGTCAGGAATCTCTTATCCTTGGAGTTGTGTTTGCAAAATAATAAAATACATTTACGGCACACGGTCTGGAAGAGATATTGTACCAATCTCCAAGCTTGCAGATCACGCTTAATTCTACAGTGAACGCCTTGAATGCAGTTATCATGGAAGGAAGAACTGATACAATGCATCTAACAAAATTGAAATGTAGCTGCCATGGGATATCTGCATGCCTACAGGCAAGGTAAATTAGTTATCTTGATTTTCAACGAAGGTATTCGTGAAGCTATGATACAGACCTCATAATAAAAGGGTAAAATGAAGGCATCACCATAGTCATAGCAGGCAAAATATGTTTGCTAGATACTAAGAATAGCTTTTCCGGGACACCCAATAACAGCTGTTAACACGAATCAGTTCAATTTTTGAGGAAAAAACTCTGTCGATTTTGGTAGATGCAAATTCAGGTGAACATGTTTTTGTGAATAGATTATCTTTTCGAAGCATCAATTCGAATCCCTGTCTCATTGTCTTTTAATTTGGGGGAAGTAATCCCTAGAATAGGCAATGATTTCACCATAAAGAGGGGACGTCAAGTACACCTTTTTGGGGTTCAGTCGTGTTTGAGTTGATCCTTCAGTCTTGAAGACGTATACACAAAATATTTCTTACATCATTGCCACAGTACTATGTTTTGAATATCTAAGCTATCGATCAAACAATGACATTAATAAATTACAGTACAAAAAATGATACATAAAAATCAAGTGAAATATCTTTATAATGAGTCATCAAATACAGAGAAGGTGTGTTCGAATAACAAATGTTTACTTAAAGTGCTGGACGACAATTTTTTCTGATTGATCTTAAAACTTTAAAACAAATCTGTTTGTTTGTCATCTAGGGTAATTGGTCTTCAACATCTGCAAATTTGTAGTCTGCTCTTTAACAAAATGTTCAATTAGATTTTGTTTTGATTATTTTGATCGGTCTTAAATTGCCCCTGTCAACTGATCAGACAGTAGTTTTAAGTTGGCCAATGTATAAAAGTTCATTAATAGTTATCAAAGGTACCAGTATTATAATTAAGTACGCCAGACGTGCGCGCTTCGTCTACATAAGACTCACCAGGAACGCTCAGATCAAAATAGTTATGAAGCCAAATGAGTACAAAGTTGAAGAGCGTTGAGGACCTAAAATTCCAAAAAGTTGTGGCAAATACGTTCAAGGTAATCTATTTCTGAGATAAGAAAAGCCTAAGTTTTTCGAAAAATTCAAAGTTTTGTAACAGACATTAAGTTATGCTCAATAAGTAGTAGAATTGTTTGTCTTTAACAATAAAACTGGTATATAATAATATTATTGATACTACACAATGTACTATGTGGATACATTTGTCGGTTTTCAAGAACTAAATCATGTATATTGACAACGCGCCATCACTACAATGGTTCAATGCATACGATTATAAAGATAAGGTGGTGTAATAGGGAGATCATATTGACAAAGAAGACCTCTGGCTGTGTAAAGAACATCGCACTCTAAATCCGTACACTACTGTGGATTGATACCAATACTTCAAGGATAAAGTAAAGGTATTTTCTTTGATGATTTCACTGTTTACTGGTTTGGCTTGGTCTTTTCTCACTAGTTTTTCTGTGTAGTGTTTTGAAGAATGTTATTTTACTTTATTATTATATTACTAGCTTTTATCATTTCACTTTGATATCCACTTTGATGTCATATTCAACAAATTAAAAAAAAAACAGTACATTGAAAGACTGTATTATATTAGAAACTTATTAGTCCAGTCGATTTGTGCTGATTTTTGACAAAATTGCTAAGATTGTGGTAAAAGTATGAAATTCGGCATAGTAATAGTATATGTCATGGACAACATTTTAAGCTATAGACCCACTCTGAAAGTCGAAAATGGCGGGAGAGGCGGCCATTTTTAAATGGCGGCCGTTTGATCTCTACAAATTTATAAAAAAAATCATGAAAATGATATCAGAGAAGATATTGATATGAAACCTGGTTAATAGAATAACAGTGCTGAATCCAATTGGCTGGTTGAACAACATTTTTGAAAATATTACCCATATTGAAAGGAGGTCCTCTTGAAAAACCTTGAAATTTTTAAGCCAAAATAGGTAGTCATTATTCGATAAAAATAAAAACAAATGCATTATATGTACATTGACAAAAATTTACAAATTTAATTGTTTGATCTATATAAACAGGACAAAAAGCGAGCCTATCCCCCTCCCCCTCTCCAGTTTTTCTTCTGTTTTTTAGCGGGTACAAATAACTTTTTATTTTCCGACAATGAACTTTTATTGTTTTTATCAAAAAGTTCACAACCAACACTTGAAACTTGAGTTGTTAAAATCTGAATCATGGTCTTTAATGCTTAAAAGTAATCGACATAGTTAAAACGCGGACCACGAAAAGGATATTAAAATGATCTATTACGCTAAAAGCAATTTTCATACTACCGCTTGTTCAGCATAGAATAACAGGAGCAATTCATTTTACAAGTACAACTAAAGCCAGAAAAGATTTGTATACCTGTCATTTATAATAGTTGGCTCATTATAGGATTATTTGTTTTGTTGATATTGGTGAAGGTGGTACATTGTACCTATACAGTACTTTGAAATGTCAATTGAATTTTTTGAATTTAGTCACGTTGTACAACTGGAAATATTTACATGTAATCAATAGAGTTTTTAATTGTTCTGTAAAATATTTGTGAATAGTTATGATAATTATTAACTTATTTTGTATGCAAAATTTGTTGAAAAAGTAAAATGCCTGGTGTTTATATGAAACAACTTTCAAAAACCTTGATTGCAGACATAATGAGTTTCATATCATACAAGTAATTTTATAACTGCTCAAATGATCTCAATTGACGCTAAAAATATCTCACAATAAATGAAATGTTCATGTTTTGTCAAGCACAAAAAACATGACAGCAATGTATTTTTTCTGTGGTGATGTATGTGAAGATCTCTATGATACATCAACTTTTTTGTTCAAATCGGCAAAAATAAGGCATGACTGTGCACCTGTACTACAAGACATAATCTCTTAGCCAAAGTAAGTGCTGAAGATTCAAATCCCTAGTATCCTGATTGATGATTGATAAAACTTGACAACATAGCAAATAGACAGACACATAAAGAAAGTCAGGAATCTCTCATCCCTGGAGTTGTGTTTCCAAAATAATAAAATACATTTACGGTACACGGTCTGGAAGAGATATTGTACCAATCTCCAAGCTTGCAGAGCACGCTAACTTCTACAGTGAACGCCTTGAACAATTTGCATTTATCATGGAAGGAACAACTGATACAATGCAAATACAAAATTGAAATATAGCTGCCATGGGATATCTGCATGCCTACAAACAAGGTAAATTAGTTCTCTTGATTTTCAACGAAGGTATTCGTGAAGCTCTGACACAGTCCTCGTAATAAAAGGGTAAAATGAAGGCATCATCATAGTCATAGCACGCAAAATATGTCTGCTAGATACTAAGAATAGCTTTTCCGGGACACTCAATAACAGCTGTTAACACGAATCAGTTCGACAGACATAAGTTTCCTTAGTAAGAATGATTCAGGATAGCCAAACATCGAGACACAGTCCTGTTATATCCTTGAGTGACAGACAACACTTACCATTTCTCAGCAATAATAGTTCAATTGTGCTACTCGTCTTCGAAAGGATACAACTGTAAATTATCAGTCCTCCGGTAGAGAGTAAGATGTCTCAAATATTATGGAACTGATTCAATTTAAATGTCACATTGAATGTCCCTGCCTTTTTATAGTAGCAAGCATAGCTCTTCAAACTATTCTAGTTACCTTGACTATGGAGATGCCTTCACCATCACGACTATAAGACATGGCCCGTTTCAAAACTTCCCCAACATATTCGTTGAACATCCGGAGAAAGACGCAACCTTTCATGTATGCTTGCATATTACCTATGGCAGCTAGTATTCAATTTTTCAAAAGTGTTGTATTAATTCTTTCTTCCATAACAACTCATATTTACTAAGAACGTTTACTGTACAGTTCACCGATATCAGCAATTTCAAATAATGAAAAATTACCTGTTCCAGACTGTGAGCAGTCACTGTTTTCCTCATTTTGGCAAGCCCCATTCCAGAATCTTGACTTTCTTTCTGTGTCTCGAATTCTGTCTAATTGCCTTGTCGTACAGTTTTAACAAACAGTTTGCATGATATCTGCTCCTGAAATATTAATCTCCAGCACTGAGTCTGAATTTCTTTAGATACATTGATTTTGTCAACTTCTGCATGCCTTATTTGAGCACTTGGTGAATAGATTCTTTATGAATAGCAACAGTCATAAATAATTGATTAGCAATACTAGTTGTAAATGTATAAAAAAACTAAGTATAAATTCAAATAACAATTAAAAACCAATTGTTCAGAGAACAATTGAAGGTCTTTCCACCAGTTAATATCTATTTTGATATTAAAATATATAAAATCAGTCTAAAATGTCAGTTCATATGGCTTTATGATGTATAGATATGAATTTAAAGCAAAGGTCAAATTCTAGAACGTCAAATTAACCTATGACCTTGACCTCAATTTCAAGGTCACAAACTGAGGATTTCAAATCAAAAGACCCTAGTCTCTAATATGTATGGTTAATAAGTTATATCACTTTAAACATAATTTAAGATATGATAGGGGCTAAAACTCCCATTCATTGTTTACGCACCCTTTCAACTAAAATTATTTAGTTACAACATATCGCAACTAACAATTTATACAAAATAATTTGTCGATATCTTATAAGGTTAATAAAAATGAGTGAAAATAAGACAAATTCAAAAATTAGAATATGACCTTGACCTTGACCTAATTTTCATTTTTTTGGACCAAGGACCTCAAATCAAAAGATCCTAGGTCTCTATCACTTATGGTGTTCCAGTTTAAAATACATTTTAAAATTTCAAATACAAAAAGGGAAATAACTCTCATATGGAGCGTTCATATTGCTTCGGTCGAAATTGGACAAATCATGCGAAGGATATAACGAGCAATTTTATAAAATAAATTTGTCGTAATCTTTTACGGTTGCGAAGGAGATGTGAGCACAAAGAAAACAGTGTTTGGGGAGATAACTCCTACAAAGAAAAGTATTCGGTTACCCAGGGTAAATTTCAAAAGCGCAAAAACTGTTCGATATCATATACCAAATATCTAAGCGACATATTGCGAAACAAATGTTTATCGCAAGAACAAAATTTGGCGGAAGAAAAAAAAATAATCAGAAGAAAAACAATAGGTCTTTCCACAGAAAAGTGGAAAGACCTAATTAAGGATAGCGAATAACGATATATTTACGTTTTCAAAATGGCCACCATTGAAGATGGCCACTGATATTTCAATAGTCCTCAGTTGATAGTCTTTGTCATAAGAATATACAAAAGGTTATCAAAATTGGTAAAATAATATATTTTTGTATTTTTTTTGAATAATTTTCATTCATGTTTTGGAGAAAATTTCAAAATACAGCCCAGAACCACCATTTTTATTTTTTGAATTGGGTCCATAGCTATAAATGTTAGTTATGACCTCAACTAACACTCTGCAAAGTGTGATGCTTTTACCACAATCTGAACAATTCTTTCACAAATCGACTGGACAACATATTTATAATTAACATTTACCCGTCAAATCTTATTAATGTGATTTACCGAATTAGACTATTTACCGGATTTGTTATCTCATAAGCAACACGACGGGTGCCACATGTGGAACAGGATCTGCTTACCCTTCCGGAGCGCCTGAGATAACCCCTGGTTTTGGTGGGGTTCGTGTTGTTTATTCTTTAGTTTTCTATGTTGTGTTATGTATACTATTGTTTGTATGTTTGTCGTTTTCATTTTTAGCTATGGCGTTGTCAGTTTATTGTTGATCTATGAGTTTGACTGTCCCTCTGGTATCGTTCGTCCTTCATTTATTAAAATATAAATGACACTCTCCATCTCCATTCACTATCTACGTCACAATTTCTAAAAAGTAAATTTCTTTTTCTTCTAACCTGTACACGGCCGACACTCGGCTAACCGAGAGATTGGTCGGTTAATCTATATTGAGTATGCGGCTATATGGGAGATTGGTCTGTTAATCGGGTTGGCTATACGTCTGTTAAGAGTAAAACGCACAATTTAATGTTAAACTCTATCAAATATACAGATTTTTGGCATATTATAAGAATCAAATAAAAAAAAAAGAAAAGTGTCTGACAAAATGATATCTATCATAGAACATTTTCCACCTTTAAAAACATTTCATAGTCTGCGCAGTTTTCAGTAAAAATAAAAGGCGTCGCGCAAGTATGTAGTATTTATGACTACACGCATAGCAATTTTTTTAATAAAAGGCGAAACAAACAATTTAAGATATCATTTAAAAGACACAAAATACTACTTTGGTTCTTGCATATAAATTGACATTAGTAAATATTTCATAATTGTAATATAACGTGAGTAATACCACGTTTTAGTGAAAATTATGGGTTACAAAGTCTGTTAATGGGTTGGACAATTGAAATTGTGTCAATTAAGAGTTATTTAGCCACGAAAATAGTTTTGCTACCTTTATATTTTCCCATTGAAAAAGTTAAGAATGAGAGATTCTTGAGTAAAAAAAATGATAACATGGTGCAGCACTATCCTTCCAGTAAACGCATTTTTATTTTGACTTTCTTTGCATTTTATTGAAGAGTGTGTCACTTCAATATAGCGTGATCTGGGTTGGCCGCTGGAATATGCATGAATTTATTATTAACGATTTCAATCAGCCTTAATTTTTGTGTCTGCAAAACGTAGCATGTTCTCAAATCCGACTGAACGTGTCTTTCTAATACAACACAGGGTACATATAACGTGTTGTCGTTCTCATATGCACATGATATTTGTCACTGGACGTTTAACCCTAATTCGTCAGCATCATCCAATTGGTTCTTGTCTTCTATTACTTAATCATCTGTTGTTTATAAATCATTCTAAAGAAGTAAATGGAAAGGAGCGAATGCAGCTACATTTGGTTGTATTAAGTTTAAATTCATGTTATTCCGTTTAGTTCCTTTTCTAAATATGTTGCAGTTCTCCACATGTAAACTTCAAGCATTTGTTACCAATATGAGTACATCGCAATCCGTTACTGTTTCAACACCCAGGGTGGTTTCATGTCTTTATTCTTAAACAATTATTGTTTTTTTCTCTCTTTTTTAGCAATGCATCACTCTCTACTGTCCTTATCTTTTATTTATATTCTGTATCTCCATCCAGATTCTCGTGTATACCATGAGGGTCGAATTGGGGTGTTGATTATTTCTGTATTCTTTAAATTGTTATGTTACTTTTTTATACATTTTATTTATCTTACTCATTATTCTTTCTCTATTCTTTATATTTAGGCATCCCAATATATTTTTACTTACTGATGTTCAGTTACATTACGACGTTAATCTCTGATTTATATACTGGTCACCAATGTAGATGACAAATAGGTGTCATTCATGACAATAAAACAGAATCCACAGAATATATGCGACCATTCTCGGATAAAATTAATTTTACTTTAATTTAACACTTTTTGAAACCACTTTTATCAATTTTCAATATCCATTGCCTAAATTGTTAATTGTTCATGTGTTTTGTTTCCGTATATTTTATATTCCATTGCTCATGTTTTGTTTCCGTATATATTTTATGTTCCATTGCTCAAGTGTTGTTTCCGTATATTTTAGCCGCTCGTCTTGAGCCTTCCAAATTATCACACTATATAGTAATAAAGTTTTACTTTTATTGTCATTCATTACTCTTAACAGACCAATTAACAGACCGGGTTTTATACATCCGACCCATTAACAGACCAGGTTTAAAAAAAAAATTGATTTATGTCACCAAAATACGGATTTTCGTGTAGATTTTTCACACAATGATATCAATTTGGTAAACACACATAATGCCTGTTTTTTTTCGATGTTCAAAATATTGCATGCAAGTAAATTCAACACAAGTGTCATTTTGTGTACATTTTGTGTGTGTAAAATGTGTATAAATTTATTGATGAGTAACTTGCCTTTTCATTTTATAGATCGTACATAGAAGCTAGAAAAATAATAATTACACCACTGGATTCAGTACATTGAATAGTTTTGTTAGACATAAATATTTTTTATGATAAACATATATTTAAAAGGTTATACAATGAAACATGCTGAGTTTTCAATGATTTTCTCGATAACACCTGATTAACAGACTTTAGCCAACCCGATTAACAGACCAACCGCCGATATAGCCGCATACTCAATATAGATTAACCGACCAATCTCTCGGTTAGCCGAGTGTCGGCCGTGCTGTAAAGGCAGTCTCTTTAGTAGACAGTAGCTGTGTAAAACTAACTGACAAGAACAAGAAATAAATAATAGAATGCAACGGAACAAAAGAACGGACCAAAGAAATCAAAATTTTCAAATAGCATTCATCACAAAGAAAACTTATTAAAATATTATATAAAATGGAAAAACTGAACAAGATTGTGTTTACGAAAACATATGTCTATACAATAATTGATTCAATGAGTAATGTATATATGCAATTATTTAAAATAGAAGGTGCGCTATTATACAGCAGTTGCGTGTTGCAATTTAAGATCGATTTTATTATCAATTACTGGGATTTGCTTTCAGTCACAGATTCATTTCTTGATCAAAGAAGACACAGGTTCGTTTTTTACATTTTGGTCAAACTTTCAATATTCTCAGTGTTTCTTTATTTACATAAACATTTTGTTTCAGTTATTTTGTAAAAGGAAATAGTGAAAAATGTCATTTATAGAGAGTATTTTCTTTTGATATATGAACGAAGAAATTCTAGTGTTGCCTTCAATAGCTAACAGAAGAAAATAAATAATTCATCGCACCTACTTAAACAATATCATCTAGTTATTATCCAAGTAATTCATTTTTATTTGAGTAGGCTATAGGATCGTGTGAATTGGTCCACGATTTCGTTTTAGAGTGATACAACCTGCGATCAGGACAATTTACTGCTATTTCATTATTTTAAATGTTGTTTCACATGACTAACCATCTTAGTATGAATACATTGCATGTTTAATAAAAATTTAGCACAATATCCTTGTATTCAGCCCCAAAAATCGGTGTTTGATATTTTCAGGGTTTTTAGACAAATGGCCGGATGTTTGAAAGAAAATTTGAATAAGAAAAGGGTTTCTTGATTTTAATAAAATCGCTACTTTATAAATGGGATTTAATTAAGGACAATAACATATATCCCCAATAAATCACTAAATCGTATAAGATCCTTCTGTTCAGTAAACTTTCTACCACAACATTCCAGTGATTAATTATATATAATTTGTGGATCCTTTATAAAACAGTCTTTAGAACTTAGCACAGGGGGCTCATAAATTTTTTCAATTTCATGCTTCTTTTGAATTTAAAGTCAATAAAAAAATTGTGGTGAACTCCCCATTTAAAACAAGATGAGTAACAAACCCAGTGGACATCAGTGAAGTATCAGAACAAATCTATGTAATAGAAAGTCAAATATGACGTGCTTTTTCTGCTTTGTGAACAACACGGTGATAAAAATCTCGATATAACTATACTAGAGCAAACCTGAAGGTTTTTCCGTTGCCTTTACCTTCTAAACTCGGATAATATTGCATTAAAATAAAATTTTGAGGTAGGTGCTACTTTTTTCTATTGTATTGCATTATTTACACATTTACTGATTTCAGTAAGTCAACATGGCGGCTTCATCGTTACAAACTGTCAATAGTGAATTCGACGGTATATAACGAGAAATATATAAAAATTAAAATGGCAAATATTGGGTATGAGCTTAAAATAATTAATCACATTTTGTCTAGCGGTTATCTAAAAAATGGTGCATACAAGCTATATATTTATAAGCTTTTTTGTACATTAATCTTAACAATGGGTAAAACAGAACAGCCACATATGGCATACCACCCATTTGTTATCTCATAAGCAACACGACGGGTGCCACATGTGGAACAGGATCTGCTTACCCTTCCGGAGCACCTGAGATAACCCCTTGTATTAGTGGGGTTCCTGTTGTTTGTTCTTTAGTTTTCTATGTTGTGTTATGTATACTATTGTTTGTATGTTTGTCGTTTTCATTTTTAGCTATGGCGTTGTCAGTTTATTGTTGATCTATGAGTTTGACTGTCCCTCTGGTATCTTTCGTCCCTCATTTATTAAAATATAAATGACACTCTCAATCTCCATTCACTATCTACGTCACAATTAGTAAAAAGTAAATTTCTTTTTCTTCTAACCTGTAAAGGCAGTCTCTTTAGTAGACAGTAGCTGTGTAAAACTAACTGACAAGAACAATAAATAAATAATAGAATGCAACGGAACAAAGGAACGGACCAAAGAAATCAAAATTTTCAAATAGCATTGATCACAAAGAAACTTATTAAAATATTATATTAAAATGGAAAAACTGAACAAGATTGTGTTTACGAAAACATATGTCTATACAATAATTGATTCAATGAGTAATGTATATATGCAATTATTTAAAATAGAAGGTGCGCTATTATACAGCAGTTGCGTGTTGCAATTTAAGATTGATTTTATTATCAATTACTAGGATTTGCTTTTAGTCACAGATTCATTTCTTGATCAAAGAAGACACAGGTTCGTTTTTTACATTTTGGTCAAACTTTCAATATTCTCAGTGTTTCTTTATTTACATAAACATTTTGTTTTAGTTATTTTGTAAAGGGAAATAGTGAAAAATGTCAATTATAGAGAGTATTTTCTTTTGATATATGAACGAAGAAATTCTAGTGTTGCCTTCAATAGCTAACAGAAGAAAATAAATAATTCATCGCACCTACTTAAACAATATCATCTAGTTATTATCCAAGTAATTCATTTTTATTTGAGTAGGCTATAGGATCGTGTGAATTGGTCCACGATTTCGTTTTAGAGTGATACAACCTGCGATCAGGACAATTTACTGCTATTTCATTATTTTAAATGTTGTTTCACATGACTCACCATCTTAGTATGAATACATTGCACGTTTAATAAAAATTTAGCACAATATCCTTGTATTCAGCCCCAAAAATCGGTGTTTGATATTTTCAGGGTTTTTAGATAAATGGTCCGGATGTTTGAAAGAAAATTTGAATAAGAAAAGGGTTTCTTGATTTTAATAAAATCGCTACTTTATAAATGCGATTTAATTAAGGACAATAAAATATATCCCCAATAAATCACTAAATCATATAAAATCTTTCTGATCAGTAAACTTTCTACCACAACATTCCAGTGATTAATTAGATATAATTTGTGGATCCTTTATAAACCAGTCTTTAGAACTGAGCACAGGGGGCTCATACATTTTTTCAACTTCATGCTTCTTTTGAATTTAAAGTCAATAAAAAAATCGTGGTGAACTCCCCATTTAAAACAAGATGAGTAACAAACCCAGTGGACATCAGTGAAGTATCAGAACAAATCTATGTAATAGAAAGTCAAATATGACGTGCTTTTTCTGCTTTGTGAACAACACGGTGATTAAAAGCTCGATATAACTATACAAGGGCAAACCTGAAGGTTTTTCCGTTGCCTTTACCTGCTAAACTCGGATAATATTGCATTAAAATAAAATTTTGAGGTAGGTGCTACTTTTTTTCTATTGTATTGCATTATTCACACATTTACTGATTTCAGTAAGTCAACATGGCGGCTTCATCGTTACAAACTGTCAATAGTGAATTCGACGGTATATAACGAGAAATATATAAAAAATTAAAATGGCAAATATTGGGTATGAGCTTAAAATAATCAATCACATTTTGTCTAGCGGTTATCTAAAAAATGGTGCATACAAGCTATATATGTATTAGCTTTTCTGTACATTTATCTTAACAATGGGTAAAACAGAACAGCCACATATGGCATACCCCCCCCCCCCCCCCACACACACACCACTCACTTTCACTTCAGTTTTTTAATGCCAGTATTTGTCCTACTAGAATCGAAATAATTCATAAAAAGCCATAGGTTTGTTGTAAATTTACACATAGGTTGGGCCGTGATATTCGTTTAATTTATCCCTCGCTAACGCTCAGGATAACATTCGAATATCACGACCCAGACCATGTGTAAATTTACACCAAATAAATGGCTTCGATGAACTATTTCTTAAATGTTATTTTTAAGGAGTCTTGCCCCCAAATACTCCTTGGAGAAGAAATACCATTTGAAACAAACAGAATAGATAAAAAGGTAGTGATCCCTAACTACTCAATCCTTTTTTTTCCGTCTTTAAGCACACTGCTGCAGCTTACGTTTTCTAATGCGTTATCGAGATATCTCTTGTATATCTAAACTACTACATATCATCAAAATTGCTTTCATAAAGGAGCAACAACTTAACTTCAAAAAGGGGGGGGGGGGGTAATTTTTTTTTTCATC
The DNA here is from genome assembly GCA_019925275.1 of Mytilus edulis. Taxonomy (NCBI): domain Eukaryota; kingdom Metazoa; phylum Mollusca; class Bivalvia; order Mytilida; family Mytilidae; genus Mytilus; species Mytilus edulis. The sequence continues at coordinate 77,638,491 of CM034358.1, read as the reverse complement.
TGAGACAGATTTTTTTTTCTCGCGAACGTTTGATTCCGGGTTTTTTTTTCGATGCTGGTGATCAAAATCCTTTTTTTTCTCGATATTTCAGACTATAATGTATTTGGAAACTCTTGATTCAGAACATTTTTTTTATCATCTGTATGACCAGATATTTTTTATCCAATTAGGGATCGGAATATTTCCATCCCCCATTTTTGAAATCAAATGATCGTTCACGATCCGAAAACTTTGCATTCGGTTCTACGTAATGAAAATTTAAATCACATAAAGTTTACAAGTGTGAACAAATTTTATGTATAGGTAGCTAAACAAGGTGTATAGATGTGAAAAAAATTAATGTGGAACCAGTGTCCATTACATTTACTAATTGTAAACATGTTTACTGTACACGGCGTTTGGTGTGAACACGGCCTATGTCTTTTAATTCGAAATATCAACATGAATTTTATTATAAAAAATCAGTTCCAACTTAAAGTAGCGGATTTGCTCAAAACACTTGTGTTTTTTTTCTATGCATCGGCTACAGCTTTGTTAAAGTGGCTCTGAGTTCGAAGTTTTTGTCAGAAGTGTCGTATTTTTATTAGTTTAATCTTTCCAGAGAATGATTCAAATTGGTCGAAAAAAAGGGTTTAAAATATATATGTTAAAGGGATTTATCAATAAAATGATAGGGAAAATAGAGGTGTTTACATAATTTTATAGGATTATAAAAATAGCTGTCTGCGACACTAGGTCTAAAACTGTAATGTAAAAAGCTGAAATATAGCTTCAAAGAATAAGCAAATAAAAAAATATAGGTCACCAATAAGGAAAATTTGTTTTAGTCTTAAAACCAAAAATGTTGGCGGGAAAATGGAGAAATTTGGTGAAATGACATTTTGAGCCATTCACAGATACACATAATAATGATAATATTTTAAATCAATCCAAATATCAAACAAATAACAGGGAATTTACGACACAAACTTTTCATGTGCATGGTAATTCATTCGGGAAATTAATTTATGCACAATCGAATAGTCCCGATCCCCCCCCCCCCCCTAAGAAGCTTTCTCAGTCTTAATTAAGAAAAATATGATATATTGTCCAGAAGCAGTCAAAGAAATTGTATGTTTAATATGTTCCAAGAATCTACACAACAATGTACACTGCTGGTGGACGTTTCGTCCCCGAGGGTATCACCAGCCCAGTAGTCAGCACTTCGGTGTTGGCATGAATATCAATCATATGGTCATTTTTATAAATTATCTGTTTACAAAACTTTGAATTTTTCGAAAAACTAAGGATTTTCTTACCCCCAGGAGTAGATTACCTTAGCCGTATTTGGCACAACTTTTTGGAATTTTGGGTCCTCAATGCTCTTCAACTTTGTATTTATTTGGCTTTTTGAACTATTTTGATCTGAGCGTCACTGATGAGTCTTATGTAGACGAAACGCGCGTCTGGCGTATAAAATTATAATCCTGGTACTTTTGATAACTATAGGTTAAAGTAAGGTCTTCACCACGGATCTCACACTAACAACCAAGCTATAAAGGGCCCAAAAAACTACTAGTGTTAAATTGTTCAAACGGTAAGAACCAACGGCTATGTCTACATAAAAAACAAGAAACACTAATGAACCACATCAACAAATGACAACTGCTGAACATCAGATTACTGAGTTAGGACAGGTCCAAACTATTGCATCGGGTTAAAACGTTATGATGATACCACACAATTTTGTAGTTAGGTATACAGTTCAAATTCAGAAAGGAAATATGTTGATAGAAATAATTTTGATGTTCATAGTACGATAAATTAAAAATTTATAGTTAGACCAAACACTTATCAAAGCTGCTGGTATAAAGACCAGATATAACACTGAATAAGTTAATATCTAATTACAAAAAAAACATTAAGAATAGTATCAATAGGTTAAATAAACAAGAAAGTACTTTTTTTAGAGTATTCCCAGTTACTGACAGCTAGTTAAAAGTCAACCGTAATCAAAAATAAAAAGTCATGCGTCAGAGACTGAAATCAAATAAAACACAATTCAGGATAGTACTTTAACGTCATGGCAGTCAAATAAGACATGACATGTGCAATACCAAAAATAAATGTATCGACAGATTAGTAGGATAGTTTTACTATTAGATTAAAATGAACGTGGTTGTGTCTTTATATATCATGTTTCTAAGGAATACACATTTAGTCATGTTTAAAGGTGCTGATGGAAAAATCGATAATAGTGCCATTGTCAACTATATTCAAAGATCTAATTAAAATATTATAAGTTTCTTTGAAGGTTCAATTAATTTATAGGGATCTAATTGTGATATCCACGCTTTAAGTAAAATATCCCTGTAAAATTTAAGATTTGAAATACCGTTTTTAATAATGTTTCTAGAGATACAGCCAAATTTACCTATCACATCTTTGTATCTATGAAATAATTTAGTAAAAGTGGTCAGTTTAACTTTGACTTTTTGTAACTGTTTGTATGTTAGTGAAGAAAGTATACAGATGTCATACTTATAACTAAGTCAGACAGACGCGAGTTTAATCTACATGAAAGTCATTAGTAGCGTTAAACTGTATGTCATAGTAGGTAAACTTATCTTTTGTAACGGCATAAAGTAATCTATAAAATTACTGGTTGGTAAATCGCAGGTCGCAATGTGCATTCTAACTGTTAAGTTATATTTGTTTGACACTTATTTCTATTAATACAGATTGTATTGTGATACAATCTCGAATACAATTTTTAACTTACTAGTTATATTCTCGATCAATAATACTTAAAATGTTAATTTGTTTTATGTGTCTTAACTGAAAGTACATTTTTTCCATACATTGTACTTTTCCGTGGTTGTTGCATATTTTGCTTACATATTTCTATTGATATTTTGTTCATTTGTTTTAGATAAATTGTACGCCTACGTGTACTTCTTGTCTAGCCATTGGAATCAAAGCACAATTGCGTCATTTTTGCTTCATGCCAATATAAATTTGTGCATTCAATTTTTAAAGTATATATTAGCGAAAGTGTAGGAAATGGATAGCATTTGCTTAGTTTGTATAAGCAACTTTCAGGACAGTTTTTATTGAAACATATATCATGGGACCCTGCTTTTTACATATTAACATTACTTAAACGTTAAAAGATGTGGTATGAAAGCCAATGATACAATATTCCATCCAAGTCACAATTTGTGAAAATCCATATTGGTCAAAGTACGGTCCCCAATTACAGTCAAAGGTTTCAACAATTTTACATATTTTCATTCATACAAAAAATGTGCATGCAAGATTAAACGTAAAAGTACATCTGTCAGCACGTTTTTGACAGTTTCATACTCTTACTTTACTGTAACCAAGTGAAAAATCTATAAAAAAACTATGACTGAGAGATGAATAAAATTAATTGAGACAAATTCATTTGTCGATGACAATGTGGTTCATATTTTGTAAATACAGCTATAACAATAGTTGAAAGACCAACATTGAAAGAAATAGATATCCAAGCTATTTCTTGGAAGATTTTTTTTTTATGTTTTTGACCTTTTTTTATTTTTTTCCTAAAATCATAACATGACTAGACCTTTCTTGTAACAGACTACTAAAATAATATTGTACCCTTGATTATGGAAGACTTTGTCCGGATATATCTGAGAGAAGCGCTTTCAAGTATCTTAGTAGATCAGTTAGCCTCGTTTTCAGATATTAAGATTTAACTGATTCGAGTCGAGATATATCGTTACCCACGTGTCGAGCTATAATAATAAACACAACAGTGACGAATTTTCACATTTTGCAGATTAAAGGGTAAGGGGATGATTTATTAAAGAACGAAAAATCTATTGTGTACACACTTAAAAAGGATTCCACGTGACGAACAACTGATTAGACAATAGTTTTAAGTTGACCAATGAATATAAATACATTTCATATACTTTGCTCAATAGGTAGTAGAATCGTTTGTCTTTATGTTCGATTATAAATTTGAAATTACCTTGAACGACAAACGACAAAATTATTTTACTCTCGTAGTGGGTGGTATTAACCATATCTGGGTTCTAAAAAATTCTTAACAACTTCTGGACAATTTTAAATCTCGGTCTATTTCTGAAAAGATTTATTACATAATTTTTGATTTTTCAAACCAGCTGTTTACCAACATTCCCCAATAAAATTATAATTTTTTTAATGGTCATTGAACGACATTTTTTTCCCCATGTGACGTTTACATTTTCTGAAGTCAGACACGCGCAGCAATTAATGTGTTTTTTAATTTGATAGATGCTTTTGTGCTTTTTTGTAAATGACTTTTTGTTTTGAAATTGTAACACAGTGATGACTGCTGTACCCATATTTTGACTATTGTATTTATTATCATGTCTTTTTTGTTTACGCATCGTTGTGAATATAACGGAATTTGATGCGCCTGTCATAAAAGTGATAGGTTTACCGCTATAAAACCATGTTTAATCCACCGTTTTTCTACATTTGAAAATGCCTGTACCAAGTCAGGAATATGACATTTGTTGTGAATTCGTTTGATGCGTTTTTTTCATTTGATTTTGCTATTTGATTAGGGACTATCCGATTGAATTTTCCTCGAAGTTCAGTATTTTTGTGATTTAACTTTTTACAATACAACTGGTATATAATACTAGCAATGATACTCTGTGGATGGATTTATCTGTTTTCTAGAGGTAAGTCATGTGAATTGACAACGCGTCATCACTTCAAGGGTTTAATGTTCACGAATATTAAAATAAGGTGGTGTAATGGGGAGATCATTTCGACGAAGAAGAACTCTGTATAAAGAATATATCTATAGTATATTGGGGATTTATTTTTGATCCAAGTATTATAAGGATGAAGTAAATAATGTTTTCGTTGATGATCTCACTGTTTATATGCAGTTTGTCTGGGTCTTTTTCTCATGATGAACATTTACTTGTCCAATCCTATTAAAATACAAATCAAGCATACTCTTCATCCACGTCACAATTAGTAAAAAATTAATGTCCTTTTCCTCTTAACTCTAACAACATTCTCTTTTGTAGACATTAATTGTGTAATACTAACTGACAAGTGTTAATTTACGTTTTTTGATTGAGTTAAGCATGCCAATTGATATTTTATCGTGTGTTTTTCTATGTTGTAATGTTATGCTATTGTTTCAAAAAAAGAGAGGAGACGGTTTCGTACCATTAAAACATTTAATCCCGCTACAAATGTTTGCACCTGTCCTAAGTTCCCGATTGAATGGTTTTACACTTGTAATTTCTGGGCCCTTTATAGCTTGTTGTTCTGTGTGAGCCAAAGCTCCGTGTGAAGGCCGTACATTTACCTATAATGGTTTACTTTTATAAATTGTTATTTGGATGGTGAGTTGTCTCACTGGCACTCACACCAAATCTTCCTATATCATAGAACAGTAAATAAATAATATAATGCAAATGAATTGGAGAACGGCCCAAAGGAATGAAAATTTTTGAATAGTGTTTATCAGAAAGAAAATTATTAAAGAAAAATATCATATAAAATGGAAAAATTGAAACAGATGCGTTGAAGACACATATGTCTATAATGCAATCGATTCAATGCGTAATGTATGTAATTATTCAAAAAAGAAGGTGTGTAATTATTCAAAAAAGGTGTGTTAGTATTCAAAAAAGGTGTGTAATTATTCACAATAGAAGGTGTGCAATTAGACAGCTGTTGCGTGTTTCAATTTAAGATCAATTTATTATAAATCACAGTTATTATCTTTCAGTTATAGATTTACTTCTTGGAAGACACAGGTTTGTTTTGTTCATTTTAGACAAATTTTTAGCATTCTCAGTGTTCATTATATGCACAAACATTTTGTTTAAGTTATTCTTACAGGGGAAATAGTGAAAAAAAAAGTCATTGCATGGATATATATCAAATATTTTCTTTTGATATATGAACGCAGTTGGTATATCTTCTATATCTTATTTCATTTATAAGATTAGTTTAAAACTACTGAAATTTTTTCTTTATATTTTTTCAGAATTATGTCAACATTTTGTTGTGTGGTCGCTGTCATCTTCACCATATGTCACGTGGTAAATGCAGGCAGTAAGAAATTTTTTCATATTTATTTTCCATACAACACAAGGATCAGTCAATCATTCAATATAGAACTCATATCCCCTAAAAAACGAATTTTAATTAAAGTAAATAATTATTCTGTGTTCCCATTTAAATATTTCCTTTATTATGTAGCACCTTTATCATGTTTATAGCTCAATTAAACACGGATGTTTTTTTACACAATTTCATGCTTTCTTATACAGATTCCCTGACCTTATAGATTTGTTTATTAGACTTAATCAATAAATGTTCGAGGCAGGTTTATTTCAAAGTATAAATCGTCAAGATGGGAGTGGCACTACCATGGAATAAACTGATCGCCCTTCACGGAATGTAGATGACTACGAGTCATGATATACTTGTCGTTAGACTTATTTCAATTTTGATTAATATGTTTGTTTTTCACCTTCTTTTCAACTTATCAATTTCAAAAGATTATTATATAATAGTGTGTCATGTGTTATTGTGTGAAACGAGAAAAAGTTTGAATTAATATTAAGTAGAATAGCTTTTCAATTAATTTCAATATTAATGTTTAACTTCAAATAAAAGTATAATAGATAGTGATGTTTGACCTTTTTATATTGTAAAGACAGTAGGGTTATTTTTCAGCTAATACAAAAGTCTTAATACAGTTCTGATGTAAAAGAGAATAAATCTAATCAAAACAGATAAACAATAGTACACAAAATACAAGATAGAAAACTAAAGACCGAGAAACATGAATGACGCACACAAAAAAGATAGGATAATAGTTATCAAAGGTACCAGGATTATAATTTAGTACGCCAGACGCGCGTTTCGTCTACATAAGACTTATCAGTGACGCTCATATCATAATATTTATAAATCCAAACAAGTACAAAGTTGAAGAGCATTGATAATCCGAGGTGCTACAGAAGCGTAAGCATATACTCACGTGTGGCATCTCTTGTTGCTTATTTTATAGAACGCACCTAGTAACAAGTCTTATTTTGTAAAAAGTCGTCAGGATTGTAGTAACGGTATTATGAACATATATGCTTTCATCTTTAGAACGAACCTACAGTTTATATTTCATAATTGTATGATATATTGATTAATTTATTTGATAACTTTCTTACCAATTCAATGTTGCGTAATTTATTAATCTGTTCAATTATCAAATTTAAGTTTAATGGTAGCACATTTTCTTAAGGTCTTACTCGGCAATGTCATGCTTCGAATGGAACATGCGCAAAGAGAGGAAATACTTGTGAAACGGCTTACGGATCAGGATGGACAAATATAGGAAAATGTTGTAGAGGTGGGCCATGTTGCAAATGTAAGTATGTTATATATGTACTGAAGCTTATACGGTACAATTATGAAATAGTTTTTTCCGCCTCCAACAATTGTCACTTTACAATGCTTATGAAATTCGAAAAATTCAATTAAGTTCTTTGTGAATTATAATGCCAATTTAAATGGTATTGTAATCAGTTATACAAAGCTAAACGGTTGATACTATATTTACCCGAGTACAAAACTATGTCTGAACTGGTTATAATGTTTTCACGACTAATGTCAAGAATACTTAAAACAATATATTTGCATGATGTTGATATCTATTTATATCAATATCGATTTTTAATTTGCTGTTATTTTCTTCAGAAGTCGTCGCAAGTCAGTTCGATGGTCGATAAGATGGCTTCAGCCCAGTAGTCAACACTTTTTGTGCTGACATGAATTATCATTGATATGGCTATATTCATAAATTAATTGTTTACAAAAATTGTAATATTTGAAAAACTAAGGCTTTTCTACCTAAGAAACCTTTGCAACCAACAAATGTATTGTTCCAAATTGCCTCTGCCATACTGTTAATGTTTTCATTTACTTTGACAAAGCAGTATAAAGATTTCAAGTGAGAATTATTTTCATTGATGCATTTGATATAAGTGACATGCATTTGTAACTAAGACATGTAAGTTTTACATCCTGGGGTCTTTTGACTTGAGGTTCGTGGTCCTAAAAAAATTTAGAGAATAAAGGTCAAGACGGAGGTCGTGTTCTAACGTTTAATTGGATTTTTTTACTTCTTTTAAAAAACCGATAAAGTTATCGACCACAGAATTTTGTCGTAACACATACACTTTAGTAGGAAGGATACTTTGGCATTGGAAAGGTGTTTTGATTGAAGTTCTTTGGCTACTTATTTTCAAATTGAGGTCAATATTATATGTACACTTAACATTTTAATTTTTTTTATCGATGCTTTAATTTAAATTGTATGCAAGATAAAGGTATTGAAGTGACCTTGTGTTAAACGGAGGTAGCTTATTTTTTGTACTTGTGAAAAGTATAGAAAATCATTCTTTTTTTAGAATAAGTGTCAATTAAGTTATCATATGATACCAGAAAGGAAATGTTTCAAACCGTGAATAACACATTATCTATAAAAATGTGTACATAAACCATATATATGTTTAAAATTAGCTAAAAGTAAGCACAGGAAATGATATTTGTGTTCAAATTTTAATATTAATGGGATCAAAATATATCGTTTCTAGTGGAGAGATCATCAGTTGTTCTCTGAAAAATTTATTTTTAATTATAATTATAATAATCATTATCTTTATTATTATAATTATAATTATAATTATTATTATTATTATTTTTATTTTTATTATTATTATTATTAAGTCTTTCCACTTTTCTGTGGAAAGACTTATTGTTTTTCTTCTGATTATTAAGTCATTCCACTTTTCTGTGGAAAGACTTATTGTATTTCTTCTTCTGATTATTAGGTCTTTCCACTTTTCTGTGGAAAGACCTATTGTATTTGTTCTGATTATTATTTTTTTTTTTTCTTCCGCCAAATTTTGTTCTTGCGATAAATGTTTGTTTCGCAATATGTCGCTTAGATATTTATCATATGGTATCGTATAGTTTATGCGCTTTTAAATTTCACCCTGCTAAGGCGAACCATTTTCTTTGTAAGAGTTATCTCCCCTTTCACTGTTTATCATCTGTGTGCATCTCCTCCGTAACCGTAGAAAAATGCGACAAATTTATTTTATAAAATTGCTCGTTATATCCTTCTCATGATTTGTCCTATTTTAACCGAAGCGATATGAACACTCCATATGAGAGTTATTCCCCCTTTTGCATTTGATATTAGTAATATGCATTTCTTACTGGTTAACCATAGGTAATAGAGACCTAGGGTCATTTGATTTAAGGTCCTCGGTCCAAAAAAATGAAAATTAGGTCAAGGTCAAAGGTCAAGGTCATATTATAAATTTTGATTTTGGCTTATTTTCACTTTTCTTCAAAAACTGTATAACATATCGACATGTTATTTTTACTAAATTGTTAGTTACGACATGTCGTAACTTATAAATTTTGGTTGAAAGGGTGCGTAAACAATAAATGGGTGTTTTCGCCCATCTTATATTTTGAATTATGCATAAAGTGATATAACTCATTATCCATACATCTTATAAGACCTTGCATCTTTTGTTTTGAGGTCCTTGGTTTGTGACATTGAAAATGAGCTCAAGGTCATTGGTTAATAGGACGTTCTAGATTTTGACCTTTGCTTTAAATTCATATTTATACATCATAAAGCCATAGGAAGTGACATTTTAGACTGATTTTTAATATTTTTATATCAAAATAGATCTTTACCGGTGGAAAGACCTTCAATTGTTCTCTGAACAATTGGCTTTTAATTTTTTTTTTTTTTTTCTTCCGCCAAATTTTGTTCTTGCGATAAATGTTTGTTTCGCAATATGTCGCTTAGATATTTCTCATATGGTATCGTATAGTTTATGCGCTTTTAAATTTCACCCTGCTAAGCCAAACCATTTTCTATGTAAGAGTTATCTCCCTTTTCACTGTTTACCCGCTGTGTGCATCTCCTTCGTAACAAAACAAGATAGCGACAAAATTCTTTTTACAAATTGTTTGTTACATCCTTAGTAATTTTTAGCGTATTTGGATCGAAGCGATTCGATGAAATTTTATAGGAGGTATCTACCTTTACAAAATAAATTTGTCGGTATGTTTATTTAACTCATAAACAGTTAACCGTATAATCCTGGAATGTTTTTATTTGACTCCCCTAGGTCCTAACTTAGAAAATGAGGTCAAGGTCAAAGGTCAAGGTCAAGTTCTCAATTGTGACTTTTGCTTGTTTTTGCATTTTCTCACTCACTTTGAGAGATACATATAAAAGAACAAGTGCAAAATGTCTGCTTAATTGTTATGAAGATATGCTACATTTAGTCTTATACAATTAGATGGCATCTTATAGGAGTTGTCGCCCCTGAAATGTCTTGATATGAGGTTATTTGATTATAACTTCAAGTAAGTTCATTTTAAAGACATTTGACCTGATACAAAAGGTTAAGTGACAAATGACCTTGAAAAATGGCTACCGGAAGTGACCTTGAGAAAACCGGAAGTAGCTTTTTTTGCAATTTTTTCCCATAAAAGTACTCAGAATCCATATATTTTTTCATATAGATACATGAACAAATTACTGAAGACTAAAAATTACTTCCAACAAACCGGAAGTGGCCAATTATCTCCCATTCTACATACAAAAGTATATAGAAACAATATATTTTTGCAATCAGTGTGAAAGAAGCTATCATATGAGACCAGATGTGACATTCATTTCACCGGAAGTAGCATATTATCTCCCTTATATCACTCAAAAAGATAATTAAACCATTATTTATCGCATCAGTATGAAGAAACTACCTTCTTATCCAAATTTCTGTGGTGTGGAAAGACTTTCAATTGTTCACTGAACAATTGGTTTTTAATTATTATTTTTTTTTTCCGCCAAATTTTGTTCTTGCGATAAATGTTTGTTTCGCAATATGTCGCTTAGATATTTCTCATATGGTATCGTATAGTTTATGCGCTTTTAAATTTCACCCTGCTAAGCCGAACCATTTTCTTTGTAAGAGTTATCTCCCTATTCACTGTTTATCATCTGTGTGCATCTCCTTCGTAACAAAAAAAGATAGCGACAAAATTCTTTTTACAAATTGTTCGTTACATCCTCAGGAATTTTTGGCTCATTTGGGTCGAAGCGATTCGCTGAAATTTTATAGGAGTTATCTACCTTTACAAAATAAATTTGTCGGTATGTTTTTTTAACTCAAAAAGAGTTAACCGTATAAACCTGGAATGTTTTTATTTGAGTCCCCTATGTCCTAACTTAGAAAATGAGGTCAAGGTCAAAGGTCAAGGTCAAGTTCTAATTTGTGACTTTTGCTTGTTTTTGCATTTTCTCTGACGCTTTGAAAGATACATAAAGAAAAACAATTGCAAAATGTCTGCTTTATTGTTATGAAGATATGATACATTAAGTCTGATACAATTTAATGGCATCTTATAGGAGTTGGTGCCCCTAATATGTCTTGATATGAAGTTATTTGATTATAACTTCAACTAAGTTCATTATAAAGGCATTTGACCATGTACAAAAGGTAAGGTGACAAATGACCTTGAAAAATGACTACCGGAAGTGACCTTGAGAAAACCGGAAGTAGCCTTTTTTTGCAATTTTTTCATATAAAAGTACTCAGAATCCATATATTTCGTCATATAGATACATAAACTGATTACTGAAGACTAAAAATGACTACCAACAAACCGGAAGTGGCCAATTATCTGCCATTCTACATATAAAAGTATATAGAAACTATATATTTTTGGAATCAGCGTCAAAGAAGCTATCATATGAGACCGGAAGTGACATTCATTTCACCGGAAGTAGCTTATTATCTCCCTTACATCACTCATTAATATAATTAAACCATTATCTATCGCATCAGTATGAAGAAACTGTCTTATCAAAATTTCTTTGGTGTGGAAAGACTTTCAATTGTTCTCTGAACAATTGGTTTTTAATTATTATTATTATTATTATTATTCTTATTATTATTATTATTATTATTATTATTATTATTATTATTATTATTATTATTACTTTTTTTATTATTATTATTATTATTATTATTATTATTATTATTATTAAGTCTTTCCACTTTTCTGTGGAAAGACTTATTGTTTTTCTTCTGATTATTAAGTCTTTCCACTTTTCTGTGGAAAGACTTATTGTTTTTGTTCTGATTATTATTATTATTATTATTATTATTTTTTTTTTTTTTCCGCCAAATTTTGTTCTTGCGATAAATGTTTGTTTCGCAATATGTCGCTTAGATATTTCTCATATTGTATCGTATAGTTTATGCGCTTTTAAATTTCACCCTGCTAAGCGGAACCTTTATCTTTGTAAGAGTTATCTCCCTATTTACTGTTTATCATCTGTGTGCATCTCCTTCGTAACAAAAAAAGATAGCGACAAAATTCTTTTTACAAATTGTTCGTTACATCCTCAGAAAATTTTGGCTAATTTGGATCGAAGCGATTCGATGAAATTTTATAGGAGTTATCTATCTTTACGGAATAAATTTGTCGGTATGTTTTTTTAACTCATAAACCGTTAACCGTATAACCCTGGAATGTTTTTATTTGAGTCCCCTGATTCCTAACTTAGAAAATTAGGTCAAGGTCAAAGGTCAAGGTCATATTTTAGATTTTCATATGTCTTTGATTTCCCTATAATTCTTGAATGGTTATAGATACAGAAAATTTCAGCAGTGAAAAATGTTAAGTACTTCAAGGGGCAACTTTTTTACATTATGACTATATTGATTTTACCATCATGTAAGGGACATAACTCCCATCGATGGTTTTTAAAAAGCAATATTTAGGCAAAACTCTTAAACAAAGGTCCTTGACCCATAGGGTCTTTTGCAATGACCTTGTGGAGCAATGACCTTGACGAAGGTCACAAGGTCAAAGGTCAAGGTCATCAAATTATGTGGTTTTGGCACTATTAAAACAGTTTTATGTGTGTTTGAATTTCAACCAACACCAACCAACCAACCAACCAACCAACCAACCAACCAACCAACCAATCAATCAATCAATGTTTCCGTTTCATGTGTTTGATACGGGATTCAAGGTCTCTTTTTTTTCGCTCGTTTAAATTGAGCCTATCTAACGTGTTTAACCAACATGTTTAACCAACCAACCAACCAACCAACCAACCACCCAACCAATCAATCAATCAATCAATGCATGTTTCCGTTTCATGTGTTAAATACGGGATCCAAGATGGTTTTTTTCGCTCGTTTAAATTGAGCCTATCTAACGTGTTAACCAGCAAACGTGTTTAACCAACATGTTTAACCAACGTGTTTAACCAACTTACCAACCAACCAACCAACCAACCAATCAATCAATCAATGCATGTTTGCGTTTCATGTGTTAAATACGGAATCCAAGATGTTTTTTTTTCGCTTGTTTAAATTGAGCCTATCTAACGTGTTTAACCAGCCAACGTGTTTAACCAACGTGTTTAACCAACATGTTTAACCAACCAACCAACCAACCACCCAACCAACCAATCAATCAATCAATCAATGCATGTTTCCGTTTCATGTGTTAAATACGGGATCCAAGATGTTTTTTTTCGCTCGTTTAAATCGAGCCTATCTAACGTGTTAACCAGCCACCGTGTTTAACCAACGTGTTTAACCAACATGTTTAACCAACGTGTTTAACCAACTTACGAACCAACCAACCAACCAACCAACCAACCAACCAATCAATCAATCAATGCATGTTTGCGTTTCATGTGTTAAATACGGGATCCAAGATGGTTTTTTTCGCTTGTTTAAATTGAGCCTATCTAACGTGTTTAACCAGCCAACGTGTTTAACCAACGTGTTTAACCAACATGTTTAACCAACCAACCAACCACCCAACCAATCAATCAATCAATCAATCAATCAATCAATGCATGTTTGCGTTTCATGTGTTAAATACGGGATCCAAGATGTTTTTTTTTTCGCTTGTTTAAATTGAGCCTATCTAACGTGTTTAACCAGCCAACGTGTTTAACCAACGTGTTTAACCAACATGTTTAACCAACCAACCAACCAACCACCCAACCAACCAATCAATCAATCAATCAATCAATCAATGCATGTTTCCGTTTCATGTGTTAAATACGGATCCAAGATGTTTTTTTTTCGCTCGTTTAAATCGAGCCTATCTAACGTGTTAACCAGCCAACGTGTTTAACCAACGTGTTTAACCAACATGTTTAAACCAACGTGTTTAACCAACTTACCAACCAACCAACCAACCAACCAACCAATCAATCAATCAATGCATGTTTGCGTTTCATGTGTTAAATACGGGATCCAAGATGGTTTTTTTTCGCTTGTTTAAATTGAGCCTATCTAACGTGTTTAACCAGCCAACGTGTTTAACCAACGTGTTTAACCAACATGTTTAACCAACCAACCACCCAACCAATCAATCAATCAATCAATCAATCAATCAATGCATGTTTCCGTTTCATGTGTTAAATACGGGATCCAAGATGTTTTTTTTTTTCGCTTGTTTAAATTGAGCCTATCCAACGTGTTTAACCAGCTAACGTGTTTAACCAATATGTTTAACCAAGGTGTTTAACCAATATGTTTAACCAACGTGTTTAACCAACATGTTTAACCAACGTGTTTAACCAGCCAACGTGTTTAACCAACGTGTTAAACCAACATGTTTAACCAACGTGTTTAACCAACCAACCAACCAACCAATCAATCACTTAATGTATGTTTCCGTGTCATGCGTTTAATACGGGATGCAAGGTCTCTTGAGGTCTTTTTCCCCTTGTTCTAAGTGACCCTATCAAACGTGTTTAATCAACCAACCAACAAACCAACCAACCAACCAATCAATCAACCAACTAATCAATCAATCAATATGTATGACTGTTTATTTATGACAGTTTATTGAAGGAACAAACTCTCAATTATTCAAGAAAATTTTTATTTTATTATTGTTCTTACGTCTCTTCTGAAAAAAAATCCACATATTCTCTGAAACTACAAGTCCAATCGACCTGAAAATTTGCAGTCAGCAGGGCATACATGTACTGAAGGTTCATAAAAAAACTTTTTGCAGATATCTCTCAAGACTTTTCCTAGAAAAAAGAAATGGCAATGCAGTAAAAATCGCTTGCTAGGTCCGTCAATCTCAGTAAAAACCTACAATAAAATGTCCGCTCCGAGATTGAAATACTAATCTGTGTTACAAACAGGTGCTGAAAAATGGACATTATCAAAAAATAATCATTAAATGTGTTTTAAAGTATCACCGGATCAATTAAATCCAAAACATGCACTGCCCGTGAACTGTCATCAAGTTGTCAATTTCCTACAATGACAAAAGAAATTACATTGTGTACATTCCATCTCTATACATGTTGTCTGTCCAAGGTCCCGACCTAAAAAGAAATTAAAAGACTAAGTTTTTCTTAATATAAACCCGCGTCACGTGATGTCTCCTCAATCTTGCGCGCGCGCTGTATCTAAAATAAAAGAAAAACTTTCCAAACTAAACATGAAACTTCTCCGGTAACATAATAATATAGACCCCATACCAAAGCAAACAAACAAACAAATAAACAAATACCCCCCCCCCCTTTTTCCAAATCAATCAATAAAAAAAATCAATTATCCATTCATCATAGGGGAAAGACTGCCTAACAATTGTTTTTGAAACAATTGCTTTATATTTATTATTATTTTTTTTTTCCGCCAAATTTTGTTCTTGCGATAAATGTTTGTTTCGCAATTTGTCGCTTAGATATTTCTCATATAGTATCGTATAGTTTATGCGCTTTTAAATTTCACCCTGCTAAGCCGAACCATTTTCTTTGTAAGAGTCATCTCCCTATTCACTGTTTATCATCTGTGTGCATCTCCTTCTTAACAAAAAAAGATAGCGACAAAATTCTTTTTACAAATTGTTCGCTACATCCTCAGGAATTTTTGGCTCATTTGGATCGAAGCGATTCGATGAAATTTTATAGGAGTTATCTACCTTTACAAAATAAATTTGTCGGTATGTTTTTTTAACTCATAAACAGTTAAACGTATAACCCTGGAATGTTTTTATTTGAGTCCCCAATGTCCTAACTTAGAAAATGAGGTCAAGGTCAAAGGTCAAGGTCAAGTTTTCAATTGTGACTTTTGCTTGTTTTTGCATTTTCTCTGACACTTTGAAAGATACATATAAAAGAACAATTGCAAAATGTCTACTTAATAGTTATGAAGATATGTTACATAATGTCTGATACAATTTAATGGCATCTTATAGGAGTTGGTGCCCCTAATATGTCTTGACATGAAGTTATTTGATTATTACTTCAACTAAGTTCATTATAAAGGCATTTGACCTTGTACAAAAGGTTAGGTGACAAATGACCTTGAAAAATGACTACCGGAAGTGACCTTGAGAAAACTGGAAGTAGCCTTTTTTGTAAATTTTTCATATAAAAGTACTCATAATCAATATATTTTGTTATAAAGATACATAAACTTATTACTGAAGTCTAAAAATGACTTCCAACAAACCGGAAGTAGCCAATTATCTCCCATTCTACATACAAAAGTATATAGAAACTATATATTTTTGGAATCAGTGTGAAAGAAGCTATCATATGAGACCGGAAGTGACATTCATTTCACCGGAAGTAGCATATTATCTCCCTTTTATCACTCAAAAATATAATTAAACCATTATTTAATGTATCAGTATGAAGAAACTATCTTCTTATAAAGATTTCTTTGATGTGGAAAGACTTTCAATTGTTCTCTGAACAATTGGTTTTTAATTATTATTATTATTATTATTATTACTTTTTTTTATTATTATTATTATTATTATTATTATTATTATTATTATCATCATTATAATTATAACAGTGTGTCTGTTGTTAACAAAACGCTCGTCTAGCGTATATACAAAACGTAATCCTTGTATCTATGATGACTTTATTTACAACCACTTGGTAGATGCCACTGCTGGTGGAGTTTTAATTCCCCGAGAGTATCACAAGCCCAGTAGTTAGCACATCTGTTTTGACATGGATTATCATTGATATGATCATATTTATAAATCAACTGTTTACAAAACTTTGGAATTTTTGAACTACTAAGCCTTTTCTACTTGGGGAATATATTGCCTAAGCTGTTTGTCAAAACTTATTGGAATTTTGGTCCTTAATACTCTTCAACTTCGTACTTTATTTGACCTTTTATACTCTTTTAATTCGAGTGACACTGATGGGTCTTTGTAGACGAAACGCGCGTACGGCGTATATACAAAAATTAATCCTGTTATCTATGGTGAGTTTATTTCTAACGGTTACAATTGTCAGTTCAATGTGAAGATCTTCAACCTCAACCAAATGGAATGGTTTCTGTGAATGGTAGAGACATTGGGGATGTTGCCAATTTTTCATGTAAAAGTCCATATGAATTACGAGGAAGTCAATCACTCAGATGTACAGACTCTGGGTGGGATGATGACATTCCAATATGTTATGGTAAGTGAAACATTTAGTAAATATTTATTCAGAAGGTAAACATTTGTCATTTTATTGAAAATTGTGTAAACTTTCACAAGCGGGTGTATGCTAATGTACTTTATATTAAACGTGTCATATGCTGTTTTCTTATTCTTTGTTCAAATATTTTTTTGTTCTATTATTGGGATAAAGATAACACTACAAAATTGACTGTTGTACCCAAAGTTGTTTACATTCAAGCTTTATGATCTGTTAATTTTTCTTATACATTGCTTTCAATTTAATGTAACTATGTGCGATTGTAATACAGTGAGAGGTTAAGTAAGTAAACCAAAATAATCCACAATTTTCTGCATAAGGAAATGCATGTACCATATCAGGAATGTGACAGTTGTTTTCCCTTTGTTCGATTTTGCCATTTGAAAATGGACTTTCAGTTTTTAATTTCATTTGATGTTCAGTATTTTTTTTATTTCACAAAGCTAACTAGGAAATATTTAACCGCAATCTTAGAAAAAGAAATTAAAATAAGTTCATAATGATGAAACAACAAAATGAATGAGCACACAAAAAAGCGAATTCCATTTTTGGTAAACGGGAACTAAAATGTAACCTTATCATACGGATAAATAATTATTGATTTTTTATTAATTTATCTATTATAGGTTGTCCGACAGTAGGCGACAACCAAGTTTCTTTTAATGACAAAATATACAGTGTAACTTGTTCCAACGACAGATATGGAGAAGCATCGGTAAGTATTACAATTTGAAATTTTTCGTGCTTTACATTTTAAAAGCCTGAGGGGAGACATTCAAATCATTCAAACCACAAAACTAAATGAATTTCGACAGATATACTTGAGAAATTATCTAATAAAACATTAAAACTTATGAAAGAATTTGAGATATCTACTTGTTTGGATTTCATAAGTGTTTTCTTGTACATTTTGGTTGAAAGTTGTTGTAATGCAATTTTAACATTTCCTGTCTGGTGTGAGAAAAATATTTTTAATCTCTAGTGAAAAATTTGTTTTCAGCAAATGATTGGTCGAAATTTTATTGTGACGTTAAATTTGTTTTGTTTCTTCTGAATTTTCCTATTTTGACGTCATGGAAAAAGGCGACCCCCTGCCTTATGTCGTCACATAAAACGTACACAACTTTCCTTAAATCTTTGAAAAAGAAGGATAAAATCATTAGAGAAACAGTTTTCACCACTTTAACTCGTGTATTATGATATTTCTCCACTCTCGACAGTTAAATTTCAACTATTTATGCTTTTAGTTATACAATAAGTGGCACATTTTTAATTCATAAATAATAGTGGAAGTTATGAATATAGTATTTCACATTCACATGATGATTACCGGTACATTAAAAAACTTAAATGGATTAAAACTTCTATTAACGATATTCAATATCAGATTTATACAGTATGTATAGAAAATGTACATAGCTTGTGCAATGCCATTGTTTGTCACTTTCAGAATTGTACACTGTGAACTTTTTAACACTCAACATAATATTCTAAAGAAAGAAATACTGAAAACAAAGTTTAAAGTTTTCGATGAGGTCAGGGGTTAAGACGTTAAAAACACTCATGAAGATGTGTAGATGACAGAGACATGAACATCTTCAAATTTCTCTAAATATTAATTATTTCTACGATATATATCCTGAAATTAACACACTGATAGCCGATGTATAGTATCATGTGCAATCATACCACATCTCCTTATCTTATCCAAAATGTTATGCTTTTTTTTTAACAAAACAGTTATTGATAAGTAGTATTTCATGAGACCCCAAAACATTTGAATTTGATAAGAAACGTTTATTAGAGGGTCTCGGTGGCCGATTGGTCTAAGTAGTACTTCTGTAATCACTAACTAGTCAACACTGAGGTTGTGAGTTATATCCCCGTTCGTGCTGGGGCACTCATTTTCAGCCTTAATTTATCCTTTCAATGTTGATCTATTTATTATTTTCATTCTGAATGTCTTCACTTGCAGGACTGAATGTTAAGCCAAAACGGTAAATCTTTGGTAAGCTTGCTTCTTCGCTGAACCGTGGAGTCATTATTATGTCAGGTTTACTACCCTCCTTTCGAAGTAGCCTAGTCCTTTAGACTGATAAATTGGTAATCTGCTTGACTAATCTTTTTTCTTAAAGGAGGGTAGTTCACCTGACCTAACAATGACTTCACGGTTCAGCTTACAAGCAAGCTAAAACGATAATACATTTTTGGCTTCACACTCAATGAAATCGGCTGTAGTAGTCACTAAGTGCAACCTTTTCGATATTGAATAAATATTTAAAACTACTAAAATAAACTTATTTATTGCATAAGGGAAATTAAACTGTAGTACTAGTAGTGCAATTTATGCCTTCAATTACACATATATATATAGCAAGAGAGGGAAAACAAGTTCAACTACCGTTTTTGGTGAATATTCAACAACTAATTGTTTTTAGTAGCAAGAAATATTGACTTAGTCCAAAAAAACTGATATTTTAAGAGTATTTGAAGAATAATAAAAATCCCTTAACAATGCATGCTTCCAAAATGTGTACAATAAACCTATAAGGTTTTAAAGATCTACATTGTAGCTCAAAAACTGAAGGAGGATAACCGACTCTTTATATACCAAAAAGTTAAGATGTAAAAATACCGGACATTTAAAGAAAATTTGATAAAAAAAAAAATCCAAACTCTGTAGACATACACACCTCTTTTATAAATAAAAAGCTTTTTAGCTCAAAACCCGAAGGAGATAGCTAGACGTATATATTCGAACAGAAAGAGACAAACGGACGGATGGATAGACGGATAGATCTAAATTAACGAACGTGCTCGACATTTTGTCACGAGGGGGATCGAGGGGAACAGATGTTAAATAGAATTCAGAGGGCATAGTTTACCTGCACATTGAACAGGTCAGACATACCAGTTCACTCGAAGATTAGGTATAGGTTTCGCATGAAATTTTGTCACTTACATAGAACTCCAGACAAAACAAAATACATATTTGAAATCGGAAACAGTCACGTTTAATTTGACAATTCAAAGAGGAGCTGAGTCAATTCAATGCTACATTTGTACTTTTATTCTATGATTATTGCTTGTCAAAAGAGTGCTGTGACACATAGATATGAAAAATCATTAGTGTACCGATATACAAAAAATACATAATTAACGGTATAGCTTAAGTGTCGTGAACTTAATTTCAGTATCAACTGCTCTTTACATGGAATTATGTTTAATATAGAATTACATATCATACTTAATTTTAATAACTGCACATGCATATCGCAGATGTTAAATATAATAAACGGATATATTTGTCCATCATCAAGTCATTTTAGTACTCTTAAATCTCTGTTCAAATATCAAACATACTTTTGTGATATTAATATTCAGAACTATTATTATTAACTGAAGACGATGCACGTCTCAAGTCTATAATCATGTGGAGTGCACGAAATAAATATGATAGACAAATTTATTTTTCTATAGATGGTTAAATAGAAAATTTCAAAGTGCAAAATATTTTTGTTTTGAGGAAATGATTTTCTTCAGAACTACAAAAAGAGTTTAAATGTATTAAGAACTTATTATAAAATTCATTTGTAAACAAATCTGGAAAAAGGTGGGCCAGAAACGGCCCTTATCATACCTTATCGACATTTACAGATCTAACATTGTTGGGTTGATGTTTAGACGAGTTGTAGATATATATATATATATATATATATATTAAAAATTAAATACACAAAAAGAGTTTTAAAAGCAGCATTGTCTAGCGCTTTCATCCATCTTGGGACTTTTCAAGACTATGAACGTCGTTATGAACGTCGTTATGGGGAACACATTAGTATTATGACGTAACGTCATTGTTCGTAAAATATTAGTAGTATGACGCAACGTTATTGTTCATGTAACTACTAAGCATTAAGCTTGGCGTCAAACACTTTTATAAATTTTCTTTCTAGTTCTTTACGGTATTCTTCTGTTGGTTCTGTACATTTGAAGAACGGGAAAAATTTGAATTTTCCTCCCGCACAAATATCTAAATGTTCGCTCAACGGAATTTGTCTGTACTCGGGTTGCCGTATTTGCTGTTTATGGATCCTGACCCGTTCACACACACTATTTCCTGTTTGACCGATGTAGTTTTCTTTACAGTTGACACATGTTATACAATAGATTACATTTTCTGATTTGCAAGTCATATTTGCGTTTACTGTAAATTTCTTACCGTTTTTGAAATATTTCGTACTGCCTATTTCTAAGTAAATATAATTGTCTCTGGAACATACTCCACAGCGTGAATCGCCACAAATTTGTACGGATGATATCTTCTTAACTATATCAAATCGCGCTTTTGTAAGTTGGCGTTTCAAATTTTTCGGTTGTCTTCTACTATAAATGATCGATTCTTCTGTTACCAAATTTTTCATTGTTTCATATATATATATATATATATAGAGTCTATAAGAATCTACCAACCAGTAAACTTAATAGGTATATATATTTAAACATCAACCCAACAATGTTAGATCTGTAAATTTGCTTTCGCAATTTTTTGTTCTTCCCTTGCCGGGATTCGAACCCATGCTACTGAGATTTCGTGACACCAAATCGCCTGCACTGTATCCGGTGCGCTAGACCACATGACCACCTTAACTTAATAAAAATGAAGCTTTCAGTGTCCGGGTGTTACCTTTCTACGTCAGTTTTAATCTAGCGTCGTACTACAGTACATGATATATAAGGCATGGAGATGTTATTGTTACAGATCAGGTCAATTATCTATAGAAAAGGATCCTACAAATTAATGTTAGATCTGTAAATTTGCTTTCGCAATTTTTTGTTTTCCCTCGCCGGGATTTGAACCCATGTTACTAAGATATCGTGACACTAAATCGCCTACACTGTAGTCGGTGCGCTAGACCACACAACCACCTTGGCTTCATACAAATGAAGCTTTCAGTGGTCATTTGTTACCTTTCCACGTCAGCTTTAATCTAGCGTCGTACTACAGTACATGATATATAAGGCATGGAGATATTATTGTTACAGATCAGGTCGATTATCTATAGTAAAGGATCCTACAAATTAATATAAGATACAGTCACAGAAAATAATTATATGTATAAGTACGTCTGAGCCAGTGACAACTCTACAACAGATTTATCCATCGGATATATATGCATTATATTTCAGTCAAAAATTTAAATAAATTATAAGTTGATTTTTCACAAATGTAGATGTTTCTTGTAAAAAGATGTTTTCACGTAAAAATATTGTACTTTATCTAATCTGCCACAATAGTTATCAAAGGTACCAGGATTATGATTTGGTACGCCAGACGCTCGTTTCGTCTACATAAGACTCATCAGTGACGCTCATTTCAAAATATTTATAAAGCCAAACAAGTACAAAGTTGAAGAGCATTGAGGATCCAAAATTCCAAAAAGTTGTGCCAAATACGGCTAAGGTAATCTATATGCCTGGGATAAGAAAATCCTTAGTTTTTTCGAAAAATTCAAAGTTTTGTAAACAGGAAATTTATAAAATGACCACATCATTGATATTCATGTCAACACTTAATCGCTTATGTGTTGACTACTGGGCTGGTTATACCCTCGGGGACGAAACGTCCATCAGCAGTGGCATCGACCCAGTGGTGTAAATAGTTATCAAAGGTACCAGGATTATAATTTAGTACGCCAGACGCGCGTTTCGTCTACATAAGACTCATCAGTGACGCTCATTTCAAAATATTTATAAAGCCAAACAAGTACAAAGTTGAAGAGCATTGAGGATCCAAAACTCCAAAAAGTTGTGCCAAATACGGCTAAGGTAATCTATGCCTGGGATAAGAAAATCCTTAGTTTTTTCGAAAAATTCAAAGTTTTGTAAACAGGAAATTTATAAAATGACCACATCATTGATATTCATGTCAACACTTAATCGCTTAAGAATTGACTTCTGGGCTGGTGATACCCTCGGGGACGAAACGTCCATCAGCAGTGGCATCGACCCAGTGGTGTAAATAGTTATCAAAGGTACCAGGATTATAATTTAGTACGCCAGACGCGCGTTTCGTCTACATAAGACTCATCAATGACGCTCATTTCAAAATATTTATAAAGCCAAACAAGTATAAAGTTGAAGAGCATTGAGGATCCAAAATTCCAAAAAGTTGTGCCAAATACGGCTAAGGTAATCTATGCCTGGGATAAGAAAATCCTTAGTTTTTTCAAAAAATTCAAAGTTTTGTAAACAGGAAATTTATAAAATGACCACATCATTGATATTCATGTCAACACTTAATCGCTTAAGTGTTGACTACTGGGCTGGTGATACCCTCGGGGACGAAACGTCCATCAGCAGTGGCATCGACCCAGTGGTGTAAATAGTTATCAAAGGTACCAGGATTATAATTTAGTACGCCAGACGCGCGTTTCGTCTACACAAGACTCATCAGTGACGCTCATTTCAAAATATTTATAAAGCCAAACAAGTACAAAGTTGAAGAGCATTGAGGATCCAAAATTCCAAAAAGTTGTGCCAAATACGGCTAAGGTAATCTATGCCTGGGATAAGAAAATCCTTAGTTTTTTCGAAAAATTCAAAGTTTTGTAAACAGGAAATTCACGAAATAATATTCTTACATACTTATCAAAAACAAAAACAAAAAAAACTATATCTTAAAATGTGCCGACATGTTTCAATGGTACAATTAACATGTGTCTGTAACATTTTATTGATATATTGTCTGTAAGAGTGAATTTTGTGTTTTTTTGATAATTACGTTTCTGTTTACCTAATATGTTGTACTTGTAGATTTTATGTGAAAGACAAGGTCAAAAACTTCCATCTGTGGAAACTAGAGAAGAAAACATCTTTTTGAAACGTATAGTTTCATTAATCAATAGTTATACAGGTAAAAACTATTAACTTGTGTCCCTTGATAAAACATTTTGATCATGTTAGGAAAAAAATTAAATAAATAAAACAGGACCCTATGAAATATTTCAAACCGACTTACATATTCCAATATGTATAAACATGTTGCTTAAAATTCGTAGAACAGTTTTTATGAGATTTTACTTGCTATAGCTAACTGAACTTGTATGACAGTCATATAAAAATAGAACAGAAACAAAAACAAAAGACAAGAATACTAAAAATTACAACCGCCAAATAATTCAAGATCGGGATGTAAAAACACCGAGCTAGATCACAAGGACTTTACTAGAAAATAGACTAAATGATAAATGTTAGAAATTAACAAAGACAAAAAAGGAAAATAATGACTTAGTTCTATTATTCAAGATCAATCAGGGAAGTTTGCCTGGCAATTTTCCCATGGCATTGAAAGTTTTTTGCAGTGTTTGTCTTATAATTTTGAAGCTTTTGATGGCATATGTCGCCCCTCTTTAAAACTTATATGATATATACATTCATATATTGCCGATCAAATTTATTCGTTCATAGTGTTAATTTTCATTTATTTGATGAGTTAAACTTTCCAATTAATATTTTATCGTGTGGTTTTCTATGTTGTGATGTCATGCTATTGTTTTTAGAAAAAGGAGAAGGTTTGTTACCATTAAAACGTTAAATCCCACTGCAAATGTTTGCACCTGTCCTAAGTCAGGAATCTGATGTACAGTAGTTGTCGTTTGTTTATGTAATTTACACGTGTTTCTCGTTTCTCTAGATAAGACCGATGGTTTTCCCGTTTGAATGGTATTACACTAGTAATTTGTGGGCTCTTCATAGCTTTTTGTTCGGTGTGAGCCAAGGCTCCGTGTTGAAGGCCGTACATTGACCTATAATGGTTTACTTTTATAAATTGTTTTTTGAATGGAGAGTTGTCTCATTGGCACTCACACAACATCTTCCTATATCGATGTATGTTCGAATATATTTATTGAAAATCCTGTTTACATATGTTTCATAGCAGTTCGTCAATTGTTTTTTTAAAGACTGGTGGATAGGTCTCCGTGACATCAATAAAGACCGCACGTTCGTGTGGGTTTCTGGTCAACCTTTGACATACACTGACTGGTATCAAGGAACACCGATTCAACCAGATAATAGGAGAAAAAATGGAGCTGAATCTGCCAATTGTGCTGCATTGGTTAATTCTTATCAATATCAATGGGGTGATGAAAGCTGTTTTACCTACAAACGAATTATTTGTGAATCTCGGCAAGTATTCCATACAGCTTTTATGTTATTATATTTTACCATTTTATTTCATGATAACGTCATCTGTTTATGTGCTTTATGTGTAATATCGAACTGTGAATATTATTTTGGTTTTAAATTTTTTTCATCGTAACCAGTTATGATAAATGTACTATCCAAGATCATAAAAATTCAGAAGAAATCAAAAATAGAAAATTATGTAATGCAAACAATATCATGATAATCTCATGGGTAAAGCAAGCAGAGAAAACTAACGTGTTAGCAAGAGCACCACTTGAACAGTTTATGTTAGGTAAAGAAACAGATGAATATTAGACACATGTTAACTTTTCTTTGAATGTCCTGTACCAAGTCAAGAACATGGCAGTTGTTATAAAATATTTTCGTTTCTCTAATGTTTGTGCTATTTTGACAATTCTTGATCGGTGAGAGAAAAATATTTTTCTTCACTAATGAAATATCTGTGTTTGGCAAATGATAAGTTGAAATTTGATTTATGAAGTTGAAATGTTTTGTTTTCTTCTGAATTTTCCAATTGTGAGGTCACGATTTAGAAAAATTTCTGAAAATCGGTGAAAAAGAACGATAAAAATCACCAGAGAAACAGACTCCGATACTACAATGCAACTCTCGAAATTTAGATTTTAATTATTGAGACACTCGCCAAGCCTCGCGCTTTAAATAAAATAACTGTCTCTAGTGGAGAAATATCGTAATACACGTGTTGCAATGTAGGAATCTATATTTCTTTGAGACGTTTGTTTTGTTGCACTTAAGTGTTTCTGTTGCCCTGTTGTTTTATGACTTCTGAACATCGGTTACTACTGTTGCCTTTTTACATTTTTAAACATGCATTTAATTCAGGGTGTGTTCTCAATTTATACATGTTTTCTGAAAATCCAACGCTACGACATGTACTCTGATAAGCATTTGTTGGCAACTTACAATAATGAAAATCATTTCGTGAAAGCAAATAATACATTTTTCAAACGAAGTAACAATTCAAAATCCCAGAAATTAACGTTTTAATTTATTTTATGAAAATGTATGAACACAATTTCGTTGAGGGGAAATAAATTGGTATGCACATATTATACATCAATTTTTATAACATCATAATACAGAACATTCTTCTTACAAAAGTAAGCACAAAATTATTCTACAATTGTCAATCAGTCAATCAATTTGAAATAACTTAATACAGCTGCATGTGAATACATCAGTTTTTTGTTCAAATCTTATCATATATTTCCCAATAATTTCTTTAACGAAGTTTGTTCCGAACCTGATTTAACGAAATTCACCGAAATATAATTTGCGCTTCTACATATTATGATGGGAAGGTCGGAGCTGTCCTGATACCCAAATCCCGGGTTTAAAAATATGAAATTTCGAGGTCGCGAATTTAAAACCAATTATATCCAGACCTCCCAAAATTAGAACGGATCCAAAAAGGGTCAATACCGAAATCACGAGCTTAAAAAACGATCCCGACGTCCCGTAAAAGGTCCTGCCCCCTCTATTATACGAAATAGCTGTGAAAAATGATCTATTACTCGCAGAAATTTGATAAATGTGTAGTTAATAACATATATTTGTATTATTATGGACTATGAATGATACGCCTTTTCAGTTACGTTTATTTTGTCGTTTTGTAGATAACTTTATCACAGACTGATGTTGATGCCACGCTGAAAGAGTTTAAATTATTTCAATGTAATTTATGTATTATACAAATTACAATAAAAAAAATCGCAAATTGTAATTTATTTAAGTTTACCGAATATATACAAAATTAACAAACCAAGAAGTCAGAATAAGCAACTCACAAACACAAAAACAATTACCTAGATGACATTACATTGTTAAGAAGAATAAATCTACACATTAGGCTGTTTTTACACATAATGTTGTTTACTGTTAAAATTGAGAATTGAAATGGGGAATGTGTCAAAGAGACAAAAACCCGCCCAAAGAACAGAAAACAGCTGAAGGTCACCAATGGGACTTTAATTCAGCAAGAAAATCCGCACCCGAAGGAGTGCTTCAGCTGGGTTTTTTTACAAAAATTAATACTAGTTTAGTTGTATTGTACGCCATATTAAACTCCGATTATATACAAACCGTTACTTTATACATAAATGAACTGAAATGAAAAATCAAGCAAGACTAACAAAACCAAAGGTTTCTGACTTTAGACAGGCGCAATTATGCAGGATGTCAGACATGTTTTTGATATCTCAACCCTCCAGATATACCTCTATCCGATATGGGGAAAACTTAGTTCAAAAGAAGTCAAAGTCCGATGTCAGTTCAGATAACAAATGAAACAAAACAAAATGACAATAATACATACATTAACATATATTGATTTAACTAATTGAAAGATAGTGTCTTCCTCATATGAATATCAAGCACAATCCTCCCCGTTTGGGGTTAAGTATCAAACTATCATAAACTAAGAACCATGCCCGTATCATGCCAACATCTGGATTTAAAATAAATGTGTTTATTTCCGATGTAAACACACTATGAGTGAATCAATATCAAAGCCAAAATATGTCATCTTTAACTACATAATACCAGTATCATAATTGTAACCCCGGCTAAGTATATCTCTAGGATTTTGATTGGTTAACGCACGTCGTTAAAAAAAAATTGCCCCGTGGTATGTCTCTTAATCTTCCCCGGGGATGTCACGCGCGTTTATACGGGGCATGCGTATATATCGAAAAGGGAAAAACTATGTGCTTCTCATATGGAGAATGAAATTCCTGACAAAAGATCTTAAACATTGCGTCATCAACAGAAAGAGCAAACATTAAAAAGCCTGGTAATGTAATCATTACGATAATATATATCTGTAACAAATGAGGACACACTCTTTGAACAGTATATAAAAAAGATGTTTTATGATTGCCAATGAGACAACTAGATATAGGAAGATGTGGTGTGAGTGCCAATGAGACAACTCTCCATCCAAATAACAATTTAAAAAAGTAAACCATTATAGGTCAATGTACGGCCTTCAACACGGAGCCTTGGCTCACACCGAACAACAAGCTATAAAGGGCCCCAAAATTACTAGTGTAAAACCATTTAAACGGGAAAACCAACGGTCTAATCTATATAAAAAAACGAGAAACGAGAAACACGTATAAAGTACATAAACAAACGACAACTACTGTACATCAGATTCCTGACTTAGGACAGG
The DNA here is from genome assembly GCA_019925275.1 of Mytilus edulis. NCBI lineage: Eukaryota > Metazoa > Mollusca > Bivalvia > Mytilida > Mytilidae > Mytilus > Mytilus edulis. Next base: position 77,609,494 of record CM034358.1, on the reverse strand, counting down.
TGCAAACATTTGCAGTGGGATTAAACGTTTTAATGGATCTAAATTTTCTCCCTTTTTCTAAAACATGTAATAACATCATTACATAGAAAAACACACGCTAAAATATCAATTGGCAGGCTTAACTCAATCAAAAAACGTAAATTAATACATTATAAACAAATAATTTTGATCGGCGATATCTGAAATCAAATGCACAGTTAATAAAATATTAGGGACAAATATTCAAGGCACAATAAGCAAACAAACAAGTCCAAACAAAGCAATGGCAAGACACCACTGCGAAATATTTAACCCTTCGAAAAAATTCACTTTAGAAAAAAAAACGGTTTTAATAATACAGGTTAATCTTGAAGTTTATACAAATGTAGTCAGAAGAAGTGAAAATTTGAAGATATTTCAAATAATCAAAGCTGGTATATAAACAAGATCCATATAAATATAAAATATAAACTGTCCACAAGATACTAAAATGACACAAAAATTAACAACTATAGTTCACTGTACGGCCTTTAACAATGCGTTAAACCCATACCACATAGTCAGCCATAAAAGACCCAGAAATGACAATGTAAAAGAATTCAAACGAGAAAAACAAACGACCTTAGTTATATAAAAAATGAAAGATTGACTAAATGCTGTTCTCAAATCTTCTCGATCTGATTTTTTTTTTCAAAATCATGTGATGCAAGGGGAAAATATCAATTAATTTTGAAAATGCTATAATCAAACTTCGCTCTCGGAAAAACAAATATCTATTAACAATCAGTAGTTGTTGAGTAATAAGCATTTTGTTTTTAAAAATAGAAAAAAAAAAATTACAAAATTATTAGCATGGTTTATTTGATACGAAAACGCATTAGTTCAATTTTATTTATTTAGATTGGTCCTCTTCATCTTTACTGATATTAAGAAAAAAAGTTCAATTGAAACTGATTTTTTAACGTTAATTATCTCAAAAATGGGTAAAATTAAGAAAATGCATCAAAATTGGTTTCTTTCAAAAGTCGGAACACAAAAAGAAGTGCACCACCCTAAGATGTTTTCTTTGCCATTTTTGAAGAGTCATATCAACATTCTTAAGGAATTCGACATAATGAAGCTTGGCGATTTTGATTAATGAAATCGAGGATTTAAACCCGCCCTTACATAATTAAATTCCACACAGCACTTCGAAATTATATCAGAAATTGACAGGAGCAATTTTTTCTCTTTTATTTTGATGTATACAAGCTCCCCTATTGGTGTATTACATAAAGTACAATCGGACATACGAATGTACTTCTTTAGAGGAAGAGCTGAAAATATTGATAAAATCATCAAAACAAATACAAAAACCAAGTAATTAACAAAAGAAATGGACGAACTTACCAAGAAGCACCACTTCAATGACAAAGAAAATGTCACTTCAATGATACCAGAGCAACTTGATAGTCCGTCTTGTCCACAAACATCTTTTCAGACAAAAAACATTTCAATAGTGCATCCAAAACGCAACTGCTTATGGCAAAGACCACTGGGATCCTTTTATAAAGATTCCTCTACTTGGCACTGTAATTCTCCAGTTGGTCGTGACACTTTGACTCAATCTATGAATCAACATTGTCAATGTCATCCACTTTACTTTGCACTTCCCAATCTGGCTAGTTCCTCAACATTGTCAATAGCATCAATTTCACTTTAAATTTGTACTTCGCACATTGGATAGATCCTCAAAGCTGTCAAATTTCAGATTCATCTAACGAAAGATTTTGGACACTTTTTAAACACTTAGGTGTCTATTTCAGTTGATTCAATTAGTTAATGTGAATGATTTTAACTGATTTAGTCATTCAAAAAGCTCAAATTCAAGCTTAAATATGAAAAATCTATCAAATATGTCAAAACAATGTCACTTTTCAGATGTTTTTTGTCAACAATGAAAGTGGCCGCATCCGTGTTCATCTCCAACCTTTACATATGTTATGTATTATCATCAAATACAACTTACATTTCAATTATAAGAATGAACGCAAATGCGTCCATTTTCATTTAAGACGTCTAAAATTTAACTTACATGCTAAAATAGTGAAGATTTTTAGTAATTTAGCATGCCTTAGTGATGCTAGTACCCGATATATGTGCATTGTATTGTCAAAAACAGCCCATATTTATGTAGCAGAAGCATTATACTTTCCAGTAAATAACTAAAACTTTACATTTTAACAATTTTGTAAAACTCCTAATATGTTGGGGCCAAAAAGGGGTCTTACCGGAACTACTCATTGGAAATTAATTTATTTTTTATGGAGTGTAGGATACTACCTTTTTGGAATAATTAGATACAATCCTTAAATATTTACATATTTAATCACAGATATTCATAGTTTTATTTAAAAGTAAAATCACAAATATATTGTACTCAGAGGAAATCCTATCGGAAAGTCCATAATCACATGGCAAAATCAAATGACAACAGCGTTGTTTTTTACCGGAACAACACGAAATCAAGAAAAACATTATTGTTTTGAATGGCCGGAAAACGTTAATCAATTTTATATCACACGGACTTTAATTATTTATATATTGCTCATATATATGCTGATGCACCAAATGTTTCAACCATAAAATACTGGAATTTGTGGAGCAGTGTCACAGTTGCTGAACAACACCTTTATGTTGATACCAGAGAGTTGATTTCCACTCTATGTCATTTGTGTAACTTGTTATTTGGACGCCATTGACAATGGATCTATCCGGAGCGGAAAGTGAAACGGTTGAACAGGCGAAGGTATTGTTAGCTGTCGATTTGTTGAACAGGGGAAGGTAATGTTAGCTGTTGATTTGGAGCAGACGATGGTAATGTTAACTGTTGATTTGGGGCAGGCGAAGGGAATGTTAGCTGTTAATTTGGAGCAGGCGAAGGTAATAATAGTTGTTGATTTGTTGAACAGGCGAAGGTAATGTTAGCTGTTGATTTGGAGTAGACGAAGGTAATATCAGCTTTTTATTTGTTGAACAGGGGGAAGAAATGTTAGCTGTTGATTTGGAGCAGGCAAAGGTAAAGTTTGCTGGTGATTTTGGGCAGGCAAAGGTAATGTAACCTTTTGACCTGGGGCAGGCGAAGGTACTGTTAACTATTGATTTGTTGAACAAGCGAAGGTAAAGTTAGCTGTTGGTTTGGAGCAGACGAAGGTAATGTTAGCTGTTGATTTGTTAAACAGGCGAAAGTAGTGTTAGCTATTTGGAACAGGTGAGGGTAATGTTAGCTATTGATTTGGAGCAGGCCAAGTTAATATAAGCTGTTGATTTGGAGCAGACAAAGTTTATATTAGCTCTAGATTTGGAGCAGTCAAAGGTAATGCTAGGTGTTGATTTGTTGAACAGGCGAAAGTAGTGTTAGCTGTTTATTTGAAACAGGTGAGGGTAATGTTATCTATTGATTTGGAGCAGGCCAAGTAAATATTAGCTGTTGATTTAGAGTAGGTGAATATAATGTTAGCTGTTGATTTGAAGAATGCGGAGGAATTAGTAGCTGTTTATTAGGGGCAAGCAAATGTATTGCTAACTTTCGATTTCGGTTTAACAGTCGAAGGTAATGTAAGCTGTGGTTTTGTTGAGCAGGCGAAGGTAATGTAAATTGTTGATTTGGAACAGGTGACGGTTATGTCAGCTGTTGATTTGGAGCAGGCAAGAGTAATGCAAGCTGTTCATTTGGAGCAGGCGAAGGTGAAAATAGATGATGATTTGGGGCATGCGAAGGTAATGTTAGCTGTCGATTTGTTGAACAGGGGAAGGTAATATTGGCTGTTGGTTTGGAGAAGGCGAAGGTAATGTTAGCTGTTAATTTGTTGAACAGGCGAAGGTAATGTTAGCTGTTGAGTTGGAGTAGACGAAGGTAATATCAGCTTTTTATTTGTTGAACAGGGGGTAGTAATGTTAGCTGTTGATTTGGAGCAGGCAAAGGTAAAGTTTGCTGGTGATTTGGGGCAGGCGAAGGTAATGTAACCTTTTGACTTGGGGAAGGCGAAGGTACTGTTAGCTATTGATTTGTTGAACAAGCGAAGGTAAAGTTAGCTGTTGATTTGTTAAACAGGCGAAAGTAGTGTTAGCTATTTATTTGGAACAGGTGAGGGTAATGTTAGCTATTGATTTGGAGCAGGCCAAGTTAATATTAGCTGTTGATTTGGAGCAGACAAAGGTTATATTAGCTCTAGATTTGGAGCAGTCAAAGGTAATGCTAGGTGTTGATTTGTTGAACAGGCGAAAGTAGTGTTAGCTGTTTATTTGGAACAGGTGAGGGTAATGTTAGCTATTGATTTGGAGCAGGCCAAGTTAATATTAGCTGTTGATTTAGAGTAGGTGAATATAATGTTAGCTGTTGACTTAGAACACGCGATTGTAATGTGAGCTTCTGATTTGGAGCAAGCAAAGGTAACGTTACCTGTTGATTTGTTGAACATGCAAAGGAAATGTTAGCTTTCAATTTTGGGTAGGCGAAAGTAATGCGTTCTGTCGATTGCTTTAACAGGCGAAGGGTATGTAAGCTTTTGGAGTAGGCGAATGATGAACAGGTGAAAGTAATTTTAGCTGTTGATTTCTTGAACAGACGATGGGAATGTTATCTATTGATTTGAAGCAGGTGAAGGTTATGCTAGTTGTTGATTTGTTTTACAAGCGAAGGTAAGGTTAGCTGTTAATTTGTAGCAGGCAAAGGTAATGTAAGCTGTTGATTTGGAGCAGGTGATGGTAATGTTAGCTGTTGATTTGTAGAACAAGCGAAGGTAATGTTAGCTGTGGATTTGTTAAACATGCGACGGTAATGTTAGCTGTAGATTTGGAGCAAGCAAAGGTAATGTTAACTGTTGTTTTGGAGCAGGCGACGGTATGTTAGCTGTTGATTTGTTGAACAGGCGATGGCAATGTTAGCTGTTGATTTGGAGCAGGCGATGGTAATGTAAGCAATTGATTTGGAGCAAGCGAAGGTAATGTTAGTTGTCGATTTGTAGAACAGGCGAAGGTAATGTTGGCTGTGGATTTGTAGCAGGCGAAGGTATTGTAAGCTGTTGATTTGGGGCAGACGAAGTTTATGTTAGCTGTTGATTTGGAGTAGGTGAAGGTTATGTTAGCTGTTGATTTGGAGCAGGCAAAGATAATGTTAGTTGTTAATGTCGAGCAGGCGAATGTAAAGTTAATTGTTGGTGTGGAGCAGGCAAAGGTCATGATAGATGTTGATTTGTTGAACAGGCGAAGGAAATGTTAACTGTTGATTTGTTGAACAAACGATGGGAATGTTAACTATTGATTTGAAGCAGGTGAAGGTTAGTTGTCGATTTGTAGAACAGGCGAAGGTAATGTTGGATGTGGATTTGTAGTAGGCGACGGTTATGTTAGCTGTTGATTTGTTGAACAGGCGAAGGTAATGTTAGCTATTGATTAGGAGCAGGCAAATGTAATGTTAGCTGTTGATTAGGAGCAGGCGGAGGTAATGTCAGCTATTGATTAGGAGCAGGCAAAGGTAATGTTAGCTGTTGATTAGGAGCAGGCGGAGGTAATGTCAGCTTTTGATTAGGATCAGGCGGAGGTAATGCTAGCGGTTGATTTGCAGGAGGCGAAAGTAATGTTAGCTCTTGACTTGGGGTCGGCAAGGCATTCGCATCTGGATTTCTTTGATTGTCGTAGGGAGGGACAAATCCTATTTTGTAAAGGACCACTCTGATTCTAACAAAAAAATCCCTGAAACTGACATTATCAAGATGCTTGATTTCGTGATTGACAACCTATTTGTTGCGTTCGGCGGACATGTTTTTCAACAGACTGTCGGCATTCCAATGGGAAAAAATTGTGCCCCCTCTTCTTGCCGACTTGTTTCTTTATCATTATGAGGCTGACTTCATACAGGAACTTCTTAGGAAGAAAGATAAGAAGTTAGCGATATCCATTAACTCTACTTTCCGCTATATGGATGATGTTCTTTCAGTAAATAATTCAAAATTTGGTGACTATGTGGAACGCATCTAACCCATCGAACTAGAGATAAAGGATACTACAGATACAGTTAAGTCGGCCTCATATATTGAAAAACAAAACTTTACGACGAAATGATTTCAGCTTTCCAATTGTGAACTTTCCATTTCTAAGTAGCAACATTCCATCAGCACCTGCATATCTCCCAATTGATACGATATTCCCGTGCTTGCATTTCCTATCATGATTTTCTTGATAGAAGTTTGCTGCCCCAAGTCAGGAGCCTGTAATTCAGTGTTTGTCGTTTGTTTATGTGTTTCATATTTTTTTTTCGTTCAATTTTTACATAAATAAGGCAGTTAGTTTTCTCTTTTGAAATGTTTTACATTGTCTTATCGGGCCTTTTATAGCTGACTATGCGGTATGGGCTTTGCTCATTGTTGAAGGCCGTACGGTGACCTATAGTTGTTAATGTCTGTGTCATTTTGGTCTTTTGTGGATAATTGTGTCATTGGCAATCATACCACATCTCCTTTTTTATATACTATTAAACCAAGAGTTCCAATTGGTGAAGTTGAAATCATCCCTTCGTATATTTCACGTACGCCACCACGATGTGGTTGACTTTTAGGAAATAACCGTTTAACAAATAATATCGGATATGTTCCTTACGTCGTAACTACAATCCCCCTCCCTTACATGAATGTGACCTACCGAATTAGACTATTTACCAGATTTGTTATTACATAAGCAACACGACGGGTGCCGAATGTGGAGCAGGATCTGCTTACCCTTCCGGAGCACCTGAGATCACCCCTAGTATCTTGCCATTCTTTAGTTTTCTACGTTCTGTCATGTGTACTATTGTTTGTCTGTTTGTCTTTTTTATTTTTAGTCATGTCGTAGTCAGTTTATTCTCGATTTATGAATTTGACTGTCCCTCTGGTATCTTTCGTCCCTCTTATACTTAACTTATTTATAAATTGTTCCAAGACGAGCCAAAAAAAGTTACGACCAACTGGTGAATTACAGTACCAAGTAGAATAATCTCCTTAAAAGGATCCCGGTGGTCTTTGTCATGCTCTTTTGCATTTGGGATGCAATTTTGAAATACTTTTTTCTGAAAAGCTGCCTCTGGACAAGATGAACTCTCAGGTTGCTCTGACATAATTGAAGTGACATTTTTCTTGTCATTGAAGCGATGATTCTTGGGGTAAGTTCCTAAATTTCTTTTGTTACTTACTTTGTTTTTGTATCTGTTTTGACGATAGGAGCGTTATGTTATTAAATCAATATTTTCAGCTGTTCGTCTAAAGAAGTTCATTCTTGTGTCAAATTGTACATTATTTAATAAACCAGAAGGGTAGCTTGTATACATCAACATTGAAAAGAACAATTTGGCCCTGTTAATTTCTGACATTATTTAAAGGGGTTTGGCTCCTTTTCCGTTGGGTTTTAATTATATAAGGGTGGTTATAAATACCTGATTTCGTTCATCAAAGTCGTCAAGCTTCATTATGTCAAATTCCTTAAGGGTGTACACCTCTGAGGAGCCAAACATTTTTAGAACTAAACTTGTTTTGTTAACCTGCTTTTTTGTTTGATATGACTTTAAATAAAATGGTTAAGAAAACATAATATGTTGGAGCACTTCTTTTATGTTCCGACCTTTTGAAAGAAACCAATTTTGATGATTTTTCTGTTTTTTCGTAATTTGTACCCATTTTGTTTTGCAATTAATGTGAAAATAAAATAGTTAAACTATTTTCCATAATTTCAATAACGATTAAGGGAGTTCGCTTCTCAGTTTCAAAGTAATTAACTTTAAAAAAAAATGTATATAGATAGGGGATTAATAAAGGAATCCAAAGAGCAAAACAAATATATAGGTCACCGTGCTTATTTTCAAGTATGAGCCATTGAAATTGTGGCGGAAAAATATTCTGCCTTGACTTTTCATATCTTTTTCATTGACAAGTTGAAGTTCTCAAAAACTGTTAAAAAGTAATCAAAATTTTATAAGACTTTTACAAATGGCTTATCATTATACATGTATCAGATTAGCAAAAAGAAAAACGAGGGTCACCGGTCAAATTTTTTCAAGGCATTCAAATGGTTAAAATTATACGATTCTGAAAATCTGACAAAAAATCTAAAACGTGACAAGCCAGCTTCCTTAAGATAACACAATACCGAATGACGTTACGCCACGGGTTACCGTTCCTGACGTTATCGAATAACGTTCACACATACAAGCCAATGCAGCAGGTATTGCTATCACAAAGTGATTAAATAATAAAAAAAAAAGATTCTAGGTCACTATGTGACATTTTAACGGTAACTTTTTCTAAATGCAGAGTGCCGAGAGTTTTGATGCAATATATAACGGTTAACGTATTCGCTAAATATAGTTTTCCGGCAATTCTACTACTTTAAAAATGTATTACTTTACTTTTAGATATTCTGTTTCTTTAATATTTAAGCATCTGCTTGATTTATCTATATATGTTCTTATGCATAATAGACTGAGTTTTATCACTTTATTTTATTCTTGGTTTATTTTTGCACTTATTCATGATAAACGCCGTATCCCTATCAAAATTTGTTTTGAAGATAGAAATCTAATCAGTAAAAACACTTAGTATGATGTGTAAAAAACACAGGCAATTTTACATCTATTAATTCGTGTTGAAATGGTCGTTTAAAACACCGCATGGGCAAAATGGAAAAAGGAAATTTATTTGGATGAGAATACGGATAGAATTAGGCGAAAAAGCACAATACAAGCAGACTTCGAAACTTATACAGAAAATAGTTTGTTAGTATGGAATGTAAAGAAATGGTTTAACTTTAATTTGCTAATTTTGTCAAATAACTTTCTCTGTGTTTGTGTAAACAGTCTCTGAAATTCATTGGTTTATACAGTGTAAATCCGATATAGTTTCGGAAACATTTTTAAATTAAAGTGCTAGATATGTAATCATATAGACAAATGCTACACGGGATAGACAACAACATCGGAATGAAGCCTGAAAAGTAAGCGTAGCCTGAGAAATACATGGTAACTTGATTCGGCAAAAAAAAAAATAAGAAAAAATCAGGTCCCGTTAGTTACAGTCTGATTAAAGCCAACCCCAAGTATCTATAAACGCAAGTTGATAGTCGGGACTGGCTCTAATCAGACTAGTTCCGTTACAAATATTTCTCCAAAGTGGGCGTCCATTTGGCTGTTCGGGATGTATTATTTATTGTTAACTTGTTTTCGTCCTAAACATGCATAAAATATTTACAACTGGACGTTAAGCAATCAGCAATCAATCCTACAATTTACAGCCGTCACTTGAAACTTTAGTTGTTAAAATTTAGATCATTGACTTTAATTTTTTCAAAGAAATCGACAAAGTTTACGAACATTTACGCACACAGAAATATCTACGTTACCGCTTGCTCATTATGAAAGTGGGGTAACTTGAGACTTTATTTGTAATCGTACAAATACAAAGAAAAAAATATATATGAAATATGATATATGTACAACAGTTGGCTGTTAGAATGATAAATGGAGATATGGGGTATGCAATTATAAAAGAAGAAAGCAACATCTGTACATTTAACGACATCAAAACCAAAGACATCAAGCAAATTGTGACTAATGCTAATTGGACGAGAATCTTTTTACTTCTAATTTGTAGGTTTGGTAAACATTGGGCCCTTAAATTGGAGAGTTTTGATAAGTATGTGGAGTATAATTATCACAGTAACATTTCAGTCTCTTAGTACATATTTGTTTAAGTCTTAAAACTTTTTATTCTTCTGGAGAAAATTCAAGCCATAATGAAATAAGGAGGTGCTGTTAAATTCCAATTAATCAACTTTCGACCAAAGACAAAATGACTGAACTGTTAGCTTGCTTACATTGCTACTTCATTTAAGATCTCCAAATTACCTTTCCATTATATGAACTGCATATTCAAAAAAAAATTTTGTCACCAAAATCCTAATAGAGCATGTATCATCATATAGGTTCACCCATGTCTGTTCGATCGTCAATCCCGCACTTCGTAGTCTTTTTGCTACAGGTTAGATTATGTACCTGGTGTTACTACTCATATTAAAGGTGCGCATATCGTCTGGATTTTCTTTAGATTTTGTTCATGACAGATTGCTGGATTAGGCATTTAAATAAAATATAAAAGGCATGCAGAGTACAGACTCCGGCTTACATCTCCAACATGTGAATTTCAAGCTTAAACTTTTATATTTCGCAGATTTTTTTACTTTAAAGAATGCATATATGATCTCTAGATTTCTTTTGTAAATAAACTTCCACAAATGACAGATTGTTGAACTTTGTGAAATTTTGCATACAGTTTGCAATGTTTGTCCGACTTGCTGAGCAACCAACTCACACATTTACACCACGCAGAGTACACTATACTAATGTACGTAGCAAGTCTAGAATATAAGTTTGAATTTTTCTTTGAGTTTGTTATTTCACTTTTTAGAATGTGTATTTTTTCAGGATCATTATTTTCCCTCATATAAGTTTCGCAAACTAACAGAATGTTAAACCTTTTTTTACTGGTGCATTACATGTGTCTTTTATAAGCAACTGTTTTCAAAATTATGATGTATCTTCCCGAACATGCATGAACTATTTGCCACTGAACGTTAAACGACCATTAAAAACAGAGCAACTGTTAACTGAATCAAATTTTTAGAGTATAGTCTATTTCTGCATGGATGAAGCAATGATACCACCATTGTCTTAAAGTGTGGAGTTAAAATCTCAGTAATTCAAATGAATCACACGAAAAATATATCATGTTATTTTCCCGTGAACTTTACAAAAATATGAAGGTATTTTTCATGTTATTTTCACGTGTCCTTTACACAAATATGAAGGTATTTTTCATGTTATTTTCACGTGTCCTTTACACAAATATGAAGGTATTTTTCATAATTTTAATTAAATTTCAGAATAAAGATATTATTTTTATAAAAATAATCTTATTTTAAAAATTTACGTGAATTTAACGTGTACTAAATTCCGGTGATTTATTCATCAATTATTATCATAAGATTCACGTGGAACCAACCAGCAAGTTTCAAGTATATGCTCGTTTGGTGTGAAAATCAGACGAGATTAATGTTAATTCATGCGAGTGAAATGTCCATGTAAAGGACGAAATAAATTATATCAGTGGAATTCTATATTGCATTACTAGGAAATTTATGAAACCCGTAATGGGAAATGAAAATAAAATAAACACTATTCAGATCCCGGCACATATTTTTTTTTCCATATCTCTGAGTAGGAATAACGTAACATTCTGTATTAAATAACGTTACACGTTTTCTGTCAAATTCTAAGGGTATCAATCAACTTTGAAGCCATTTATCTATAAAAAAAAAACAAGGATGGTGACATATTAGTTTCTATACGTGTATGGATTCAGCTTGCAATCCTGGATATGACTTAAGAGGGTCTGGATTGGGGGGTCTGTTATTCTGTAAACATTTAATTTTCACCCCTTTTTTCTATAATCTTGAAAAGATTAACCCCTTTTTTCTCTAACCTTCAAAAAATTAACCCCTTTTTTCTCTAATCTCCATTTTTTTGGCCCGTTATTCTCTAATCTTCATTTTTTAACGACATTATTCTTTAATCATTTAACCCCATCCAAACCCTCACTTAACAGTCAGTTGGCTGTTTCAGCTTGTGAGTTAACCGCTCTCAGTTAACCTGAAACTGCTGAGTTTAAGTTCCGACTCCATACTGCTATCTTTTTTAAAGTTTATGACAGTTAACCCCATGAGTTTTTGTGACATCATATGCTTTCAAATATGAGAATAAAAATATTGGAACTTATCCAATGCTAGTAAAATAAAATGTCAATATACTATCGCAAAAAATTGCGTGTAGAATTATAAAGATTAAACACATTTTTTAAAGAAACTATTAGCGGTCAAATCTAGAGTTGAAATATCGTAACAACAGAATATGAAGCTATATCGACTTTCTGAAATCAACACCTACCTCAAAATCTCTATCAAACTGGGATATTATGCGAATTTTATCCGTACAAAAAAGTAATAAAGTAATTTCAACAAATTGATGATTTTGTTTATAAGTAGTACGAACTGAACTGGTGTGTCACAGTCTCATATTATAAAAGAAAGGCGAACTATACCAAAGGAATATTCAAAACCATAAGTCGGAGACAAAAGGATAATCACATGGCACCAACCTAAACAAAATCAAACGATGAATAACTGTATAAAAAAACTGACATGGAAAACAAAATAAAAGCAAAACCTACCCAACCACAAACCGGGGTTGTCTCTAGTGCTCCGGAAAAGAAGTAAGACTGAACAATTGTATTATCATCATATTTACTTCTCCTGTAATGCTAATTGTCGATTGTGTTGATTTACAAATTTTAATTTACTTGCTTATTTGGACATCGCCTTGGAGGCCTTTTTATCTGAATGACCCATGCCATATTGTCAACATAGCTTTCGAATGTGTAATGTTGTTTTTCTTTTGCACTCAATAAGGTTGAAATTTCGGAAGTGCAAAACTTGCAGGGTATTTTGATTAACTTCTCAGGTTTTCCATGTTCATACCGTTTTTTGATAACTGCATCATATGAAATAAATTGTTTCCGTAGGTACCAAACACTGCTGTCTACAAAGATATTCTAACATTTAGAACAAAATGAAATGTTTTAAACAACATCAATTTTAGTTTTCGTAACGGTTTAATTTTTCTAATGTCTTATTTTGTCAGGCATACATTTACAAGGTCTCAAGACAACAATGAATTGGTTTGGTAAGTTTCATCAATTTTCGCTAGTCCAAGAGTATTATGACACGTGTCTTTTGATACCACCGCTGATAATACTAAATCACACGAAGAGAGTTTTTTTTTTTATATCTTAGATAAATGTTGCCATGTCAGTAACACGAAGCAAGTTAATGTTTTTAGTAAGTACATGCACAACAATTATTATTTTCTCATCATGGGACATTTAACTTAAAGGATCACAGAATATAGATGGATATAATGATGCAATTTGCATATTGATATCATGATTTGGACATTTATATTAAAGATGACATATTAAATACTTGAGCGCTACTTAATCTACAACTAGATAAGAACACGTCTGGACAAAACAAGTTATGTTAATTACTGAGAAAAAAGTAAAAGATAAAGCCCATGAAATAAAATATCGGTTTGGAAAGTGTTAACTCATCAGAACTGTCCAAGTTGCACTTCTTCTCGCAGTTACTGGGATGTAGTTACCTTTAATATTAAAAATTCGTTTACTACGTAGTAATCCTGATGTTTTTGATAAGGATGTTTCTATTTGAAATAGTACCGCATGTAGATAGCAGAAAAACATTCAAAGACCAGAAAGTTTACTTTGCCGGGGCCTAAAATTTTTGGATTTATAAAAACATACAGTAAACCTTATGATGTTAGATCCAGTTTGAATTAATATCACTATACGTTAATTAAAAGTAGATTGAACAGAATCATATACCCACGTTATCTATCCTCAATGTTTGTTGTATATCCAGCGCATTGTTGTGTCTGTCCCAAGTAAGGATCCTCTGGCCTTTGTAAGTATTAACGTGTATGTCTTTTTTTTAAATTTAGTTCATTGATATGTTTTGAAGTTTATTGTATCGTCAGTTTTCACAAAACTAGTACATATTTTTATTAAGGGGTCAGCTGAACCACACCTCCGGTAGCCAAATATTTTCGCTGTGTCGAAGACCCATGGGTGGCTTTGGGCTGTTTTCTGCTCTTTGGTCGGGTTTGTGTCTCTTTGACATGTCCCCCTTTTTCATTTTTTTCAATTTTACGCTTATATATTGTTACGTTATAAATGTGTTTTGTATGCCTGTTCGTGCAAAACTTGCTTTTAAGGAGGAATATTTTATCAAAATCGACACAATAATTGTACAAAATCGTAAAGATTGTATCTGCATATTATCGTTCAGAAAACAAATAATGAGATTTATCATGATTACCAACGAGATGAGGATACACCTATCCATAGACCAAAAACTAAAATAACAAAAATACCGAATCCAAAGTAATTTCAAAACGAAATTCCTTTCATCAAATGGCAAAATTAAAAGCTCAAAAACTTCAAAGGAATAGAAAAAAATGTCCTATTCCTGACTAAGTACATGCAAATTAACAAGAAACGAACGGCCATAAGTTATCGTATGGCCATTAACAAAGAAAGAAATCCATATCTGTCTACAAAACATAACCAAATAACATATGATTGTCAATAATTCAACTCACAACAATCCACCAGAGACCAAAACGATTTAAACTACTGTAGCACTGTTTTCCAACAATGAACACAACCTATACATACAGTAAATAAACAAGGGCTCCGGACAGATAAAATGTAAAACAGATTAAAACAGAAATTAAAAGGCCTGAATTATGCTAAAACGAAAATACTAATACAGCTGATACATATGATAGCAACAAACAAAAAGCATAAAAGGTAGAACACTTTTAAAATGTGATAGGGTAGAAAAAATGAACGCACATTTAAGATAAACGTAATACATGGCCGTGAAGTTTAAATATGTGAGATGTTACATATAATGAATTTCTGCTTTCTATTTTTTGCAAGGAATAGACATAAAACTTAAAGAAAAGAAAAGAATCGACTTGTTGGAGAAAGATGCAGTAAACAGTTATTCAAATGCATCTGTTTCATTACGAAAATACAGGGCGAGAGCTATATCTAGTGACGAAGGAAGGTAAGCGAATAAGGAAATGCAATATTTCCCTTTTCTACCTTTTGTTTTACATGTACATTAAAACAATATAACTACGTTAGGTTTTGATTGTTGTCATATCTCATTTCAGATCGTCACCTGATTGATGTAAATGACTTTCAAACTCATCAATGAAACCATCTTTCAAACTTGTTATTGAGATACTACCAAAAATAGAAGTTCTGCTTCATATCGTGATCTTTTCCCCGACATTGACAAAAATGGACGAATTCAAACTTAAATCTATGACAAGTTTGATGATTTCAACTATCCAATTGTTGTCATCCTGAGGCAACTTAGCAGCAGTTATATATCTTTCTTCCCATATCACTTTACTATTTAAAACTTTACGCTCGTGGAGGTTCAAACTATTTAGACTATATGCCGAGGTTTTGTTTAACAAACAAAATCTAATATCTATATATAGACGGGGAGGAACATGAAAAACATGAAAAACGACTGAAATCGTTAATACATAAGTTTAGCGGCCATACTCTCCAACTGGTTTAACGACGCGATATATCTGTGTCTTTCAATACTAGCTAAGTCATTTGTTTTAAATTTTCATTCCGGAATGTGACATTTAGACTGTTTGGATTCATATGGCGGTTTATAATACATAACAGGAAACGCTTTCCCAGTTGACACGCTAGGCCTCGTTCAGTTTGGATTTCTTGCGACCCCCCCTCAGTTTGTTATTTGATAGTTATCTACCTTATCTCTTTAAGAGGTTTATGTATTGGTACACAACTAAGATTGATCGTGAGTATACTAAATTGTTCAATTTCGATCAAACTTAGTCGGCAGTATTTTTGTAAAACCGACTCATGGTGCCGTATAGTATACTGTAGTCCATTATACACACATGTTTAAATCCGACCGTGCAGTTACAATGTACGCTCGTAATTAAATAGCTTACAAATTAATTAAAAGAACGTATTTGAAAAGGTTTTAAAACCCAATATACAAAGTTTGTAAAATAAAAAAACTATATCGATGCGTTTGTCAAACAATTTCATATTTTGAATGCTATGACAATTTTGTGACAACAGAATGATTATGACTAAGCAATGGGCCAGTATATATAAAAACCAAAATTTCATTGCTTATAATTTCAAGTCCTGTACACAATAGTGATCAACATGAGAATTCGGGTTTTGATATTGTTCTAAATTTTATTTTGAAAAACTATTTTGCTATGCATTCGTTTTATTTTTTATTTTTAAATAGACAAATTTTTCAAATGAATTGAAAATTCCACGAGCCGTTTCTAATATAACCCCTTTAACTAGACAAAAACATACTGTAAAGTGGAATTTTCAATACAATTCAATACAAACTAGAACACACCCGTGAAATTGCTGGAATGAAGTATTTTTTAATATACAACATGGTCCTATATTAGTTATAAATAAAGTTGGATTCTTTAATTCGCTGTTTAACGTCATGCCGGCTATCAAATTGAAAACTGTACCTATACGCCTTATTTTAATTCCAGATGTTTAGCAATCGTATTGTCATCTTAGCAAGCTATACTGATTAAAATACTACAATAGGAATGTGACAATGATTGAATTTAGTAGTGTCAACCCCATAATTACGACCCGTGTATATAGCAAACAACCCCGTGATTATGACCCGTGTATATAGCAAAATCCTAAAAACACTGCTTGGTGGTGCGCCTGTCAGATGCGGAACGTACAGATAAGGTAATAGGTAACAGGTGAATATACTATTGGTATCGGTATCGGATTGATCTGGAACTTTTTAATTATTGGCGATATTAATTATGTGGAAAACAAAAGGGTCTGGAGTGGTGTAATTTTTAATCAACACCGTTGCCCTATATTAGCTTTATATAAAGTTGAATTCTTTGATATGTCGTTTTTACTCCATGACGGCTGATACACTGGACCTCGTTATTTTAGTATGATAGATGGATGTGGACAATGGGACAACAATGTCGAAACAGTTTTTGTCAAGTTTGCCAAAGGGAACTTTATCATTTGTTTTATTTGTCACATGTTATAATTTATCAACGGACAAAGGTATTTTTTTAATATTGCCAGTGTGCGGAACAATGACCTCAGGACTAATAATTACCTCCCTGGCGCGGTATTGTTCAAGCCGTTTGAAATTGAATTAACACTAAATAAATTTAATATGTGTCTAAGGCGCATTAATTCATCAGAAACGTCTAAGACTCGTGTATATTGAAAGCCGGGGATGTATGAATACTATGAATCTATACTGGCAAAAAATTGCGTCAGTGCTTATTTTACAATTGTATGTATTTTGTAAATATAGATTATTCCATGTACTTTCCTTTACAGTTGTTCACATGACGCAGAACATAGCTTACATGAGCAAGTCGAAAAAGTGACAAAGGAAGTTGGAAAGCTTCAAAATTTCTTGGAAGAGATGAAACAGGATATTAAAGACATAAAGTCATATAAGCAGAGAGTATTACTAGTTGAACTTCCTAAGGGTGTTCCTAGTGGAACACATGTTCCAGAGGAGGTCCCAATGTTTCAACAAATGGCATAAACAATTACATAATTCGATTTTCAGTCAGGAACAGCCTGTACCAAGTCTGTTCTCAGTCAGGAACAGACTGTATCAAGTCTGTTCTCAGTCAGGAACAGCCTGTACCAAGTCTGGAACACAACAGTTGTTTACCATTTGTTTCATCATTCGTCTCAACTCGGCCGATTCCGTACCCTCAAGGAGTAGAGGATTCTACCGAGGATTGCCGAATGTTCGTTTCATGTGTTTGAACCTTTGATTTTGTCTTTTGAAAATGGATTTTCCTATTTAAATTTTTCTAGGAGTTCGGTATTTTTGGTGTTTAACCTTCTGTTACTTAATGTAGACGTAAAGAATAGCAATGTGCGTTGGTTTTAGTCCGCTTATTCTATACAAAATGGCTAAATACAATAATTTTATTTACTCATCTATAAACTTGTGTTTGGATTTATATTGGTTTGTTATCAACTCACTTTTATTTTTTCCACTGTGAAAATCAATATGATTAAAATATGTATTGAGGTGAGCATCTAAAATGACGGTTCACTAAATTGAATGGGTAATTTTAATGCAATAACATAAATATAATCGATTGGTTAAATAAAAAAAGAAGATAGAATTGCTTGCACTATTATATTACAAATTGTTTTAAGTTGGTTATTTTTATTTTAACAAAAGTATGTAGAAAAGATTAAAATCGGATGAATTCATGAAAATATGAATCATAGAAATTGAATGGTAGAACAAATTTTCGTTCGACAATATATTAGAAAAACAAAGATTAAGGGGTATTTGTTTATGAAACAAAATCAGTACATCCACAGCAGAAAACACACAAATAGCGAAGGAACAACATATGATGAACACAATTTAAAGCAACAGAGGTTTACTGATGTTTGAACTGAATCAAACGATCAAGAAGAGATAATAAGATACCAAACAAAAACTAAGAGAATTGCAAGATTAATCAAATGAACCATGCCTCCTACGTAAATAGGATAAGCTTCCCCTGCTATGAAATCAAACGTTAACAAATTAGTGATCATTATTTATTCTCAATATGAGATGCATGCCAAAGATATCTTATAATGCAATTCATAATAATACTATACTAAATTGATTTCTCATTATATAAGCATCCGTTTTCGTAGGTAATGTGCACATTGGTATTAAAAAAGTTTCCTCATTGGCAGATTTAGTATGAGTGGCCGGTTAACCTATTGATGAAGTCCGATAGATGATTACTAAAATTGAAAATGGAAACGGGGAATGTGTCAAAGAGACAACAACCCGACAATAGAACATACAACAGCAGAAGGTCACCAATACGTCTTCAATGCAGCGAGAAACTCCCACACCCGGAGGAGCCCTTCAGTTGGCCCCTTAACAAATATATCGTCGCTGTTATGCAAAAACCTCGTATCTCAATTTTTTGTGGAAATCTTTTTATTGATTATTTAGAATTAAATATGTAGGTTCCACTGTATGCGAAAATATCTGATCTTCTAACCAATCATTAACCTGAATTCTGACATGTGACGAAAAAGTGTAGTCGGATTGGAGAGACATTTTGTTGTTCGAAAATATCGTATCTCAAAAGAAAAACACACGGCACGGCAGCTGACATCATAACAGCTACAGTTTACTGAATCAATTTTAGGTTCTCAAAGCTAATAAAGCTTAGAAATAATGTGAAAAGCTTTCAAAATACAATATGGTGCAGACATTTTTGCTCGTCTTGGTAATTTATTGGTTAGAAGATCAGATATTTTCGCATACAGTGGAACATACACATTTAATTCTAAATAATCGATAAAAAGATTTCAGTTTTTACTGCCTGGTGTGAAATAATCAAAACCTTAGATACGAGGTTTTTGTATAACAGCGACGATATACTAGTTTAGTGATAAAGGACGTCATACTAAACTCCGAATTATACACAAGAAACCTAAATCAAAATTCATACAAGACTAACAAAGGCCAGAGGTTATGGTGACTATGTCTTTGGTTTTGCTATATAAAGGCTATTAGTAATACGATACCCACTGTTATTTTCGAGTTTGTTTTTGTCGACTCACGATGAGTATCATGTACAACCCAAAACACACAAAAAAACCAGATCCTCTCTGAAAACCAAAGTGCAAATTAATATGAATCTAAATTCGAAATGACTTTTAGATTTTGTTAGATTGTGCCTCGCACGACGCGTCCGTCCGTTTGTCTGACAGGTCTTGTTAGCTCTCTCACGTGTACAGTGATTGACAGATTTTTATCACACTTGTAGGTTTATATGAGCATTGTTGCTGACTCATTTGAAAGTCAAAGTCGATCATTTTTTTTAAAGAGACTAGAACACACCCGCGAAATCGCGGGAATTTAGAGCTTGATTGAAAATTATGTTTAAGTTAAAACCTAGGTATAATAGTAGTGGTTCTTTCGATCTAAATACCACGATATGGACAACACTCTGATTGGCTTATTTATTTTTCATTTTTGTTATCTATCATACGATTGGTTCTCAATGTTAAAATCGGTAGTCATGTGTGACATAAAAGTTGGTCTGATGACGGAATGAATATCCGTAAGACGCCTTTGTTGTCGTTTTTCTCTAAAAATAACCCAAATTGAATAGTCATACAAATTGATGACAAATGCAATTATGTATGGTACCTTTAGGACACAGCGGCATGATGATCAATTTATTGTGGAAGGAAGAGAAGCGACACACACAATGAGGTCTTCTCGTTTAATAGTATAGATATATATTAATTATATCGAAAATTACATTGCATTTGCTCTCAAGCCTGTATTTCTCTATCAACGATATTTATAATAAAAATCAAAGAAATAAAAGTTCTTTTTTTTAAGTTCTAATGACCATTGACAGATGCGTGAGGAGTAACATTCGATATTTACTTTATTTAACGTTTTAGGCTTAAATAGTTGTATTTATGTGCCTATTTTCGAACTTGATACATATTATTTACGTGTTTAAACTTAAATTATTGAATCGAGATTTGAGATGTATGCATACTTTTAATTTATTATATAGACTATTTTTGAGGAAAAAAAACTTTTTTGGATTTTGGTAGATGCAAATTTAGGTACACATGTTTTTGTGAATAGATTATCTTTCGAAGCATCAATTCAAATCTCTGTGTCAATGTCATTTTATTGGGGGAAGGGGGGGGGGGGGGGGGGTTATCCCTAAAATAGGCAATTATTGTATCATGAAGAGTGGACGTCAAGTACACCTTTTTGGATTCAGTATTGTTTGAGTTGACCCTTCAGTCTTGAAGACGTATACACAAAATATTTCTTACATCATTGTCTCAGTACTATATTTTGAAAATCTAAGTTATCGATCGATACATTTACATTAATAAATTACAGTACAAAAAAATAATACATATGAATGAAGTGAAATATCTTTCTAATGAGTCATCAAACACTGAGTAGGTGTGTTCGAATAACAAATGTTTACTAAAAGTGCTGGACGACAATTTTTTCTGATCGATCTTAAAACTTAAAAAATGTGTTTTTGTGTCATCTTGGTCTTCAACATCTGCAAATTTGTAGTCTACTCTTTCACAAAATATTTAATTTATATTTTGTTTTGATTATTTTGATCGGTCTTAAATCGCCCCTGTCAACTGATCAGACAGTAGTTTTAAGTTGGCCAATATATAAAAGTTCATTGATAGTTATCAAACGTAACAGGATTATAATTTAGTACAACAGACGCGCGCTTCGTCTACATAAGACTCATCAGTGACGCTCAAATCAAAATATTTATAAAGCCAAACAAGTGCAAAGTTAAAGAGCATTGAGGATTCAAAATTCCAAAAAGTTGTGCCAAATACGGCTAAGGTAATCTATTCCTGGGCTAAGAAGATCCTTAGCTTTTCGAAAAAATTCAAAGTTTGTAACAGGCAATTTAATAAATAAAGACCATATAATTGATATTCGTGTCAACACAGAAGTGCTGACTACTGGGCTGGTGATACCCTCGGGGACGAAAAGTACATCAGCAGTGGCATCGACCCAGTGATGCTAATAGTTATCAAAGGTACCAGGATTATAATTTAGTACAGACTTCCGTTTCGTCTACATAAGACTCAACAGTGACGCTCAGATCAAAATAATTATGAAGCCAAATAAGTACAAAGTTGAAGAACATTGAGGAACCAAAATTCAAAAAGTTGTGGAAAATACGTTTAAGGTAGTAGTAATCTATTCCTGAGATAAGAAAAGCCTAAGTTTTTCGAAAAATTAAAAGTTTTGTAACAGACATTTAGTTATGCTCAATAGGTAGTAAAATTGTTTGTCTTTAACAATAAAACTGGTATATAATAATATTATTGATACTATGTGGATACATTCGTCGGTTTCAAGACCTAAATCATGTATATTGTCATCGCGCCATCACTACAATGGTTCAATGCTTACGATTATAAAGATAAGGTGGTGTAATGGGGAGATTATATTGACAAAGAAGACCTCTGGCTGTGTCAAGAACATCAAACTCTTAATACGTACAATACTGTGGATTCTATTTTGATACCAATATTTCATGGATGAAGTAAAGGTATTTTCACTGTTTACTGGTTTGGCTTGGTCTTTTCTCTCTAGTGTTTCTGTGAAGTGTTTTGAAGAATGTTATTTCACTTTATTATAATCATGATAATATTACTAGCTTTTATCATTTCACTTTGATATCCACTTTAATATCATATTCAACAAATTAAAAAAAAAATACATTGAAAGACTGTATTATATTTGAAACTCAATAATATTAGTCCAGGTGATTTGTGCAGATTTTCGAAAAAATTGCTCAGATTGTGGTAAAAGTCTGAAATTTGGCATAGTAATAGTATATGTCATGGACAACATTTTAAGCTATATATCCATTCTGAAAGTCGAAAATGGTTGGAAAGGCGGCCATTTTAAAATGGCGGCGGTTTGATCTCTTCAAATTTATAAAAGAAAATCATAAAAATGATATTAGAAAAGATATCAATATGAAACCTGGTTAATAGAATAACAGTGCTGAATCCAATTGGCTGGTTGAACAACATTTTTGAAAATATTACCCATATTGAAAGGTGGCCATCTTAAAAAATCTTGAAAGTTTGAAGCTCAAATATATAGGTTGTCATTATTCAATAAAAATAAAAACAAAACGCATTATATGTACATTGACAAAAATATACATATTTAATTGTTTGATCTATATAAACAGGACAAAAAGCGAGCCTATCCTCCTCCTTTTGAATTTTGTAACGTTGTACAACTGAAAATATTTACATGTAATCAATATAACTTTTAAATGTTCTGTAACATACAGTCCTTGGATGGTGTCAACTTCACACTAACACCATACACCATTACACCATACACCATACACCTTTACACCATACACCATGTGCCATTACACCATACACGTTACACCTTTGCACCATGCACCATACACATTACACCATACACCATTCCCCATTCTATCTACACCATCCGAAATTACCCATAGTGCAATTTAATTTAATAGAAAGCGTACGACTACAAAATTATTTTTTCATTTTATAAAACGAATTTTGATCACAATATTGTAAATTTTAATGTTCAAAATTATAAATCAGTTCTTATTTATATTTTGCATAGTTTTAGACTTTGATAAATCCGTAATTTAGCACGTTCTATTTCTGTTGTTAATATCAGTTGTTTCCCCTTCCCAAAACGAGTGAAGGAAATGGATGCAGAATATTTTTTTCTGATAATATTCAGTACCTGTATCTTTTATATGAAGACGATTTGTAATATAAATAACAGAGAAGATGGCATTATGAAGGGTTCATTTGATAATCAAAAATTATTAACGAATTATAATTTACAAACAGAAAGTTCCAGCTATGTGATGATTTTCGGAGGGGTCATCTGGTCATGATCATGTCTGACGACGTCGTTGTTATTTCATTTTGAATTATATGTTATTAGTCCAGAGATAATTTTTTTTTGTCCAAATTAGATTGAATATACTTCTTCTAGTTATGGAAATAGAAGTTATGGTTGATGTCAAATTGAACTTGGAAGCAGTGAAATGAGAGAACAGGACTGAATTTCTTTGTATTCTATCTATTCTGACACTATAAGTCACTGAACAGTGTGTGTTCCCCTCCAAATCAGGGAACCTTGTCATCTTTGGGCTGCTGCTGACAGAAAATCAATAAATCATTACCACTTAATATGAGAAGAAAACACTTGTTTACATTGTTTCTAACATGTCTAAAGCTACTTCTAAAAAGTAAAAATCGAACAATGTTGAGGCGACTGTTTCACCGCAATGGTCGAAATCACACTTTAAACTTGACGTTATGGATATACCATTGCTAACTTTCAATGATGTAAGTGTCAGCAATGGTCAGTAGTGATGTTTTCTACCAATTAAGTGCACCTCAAAGACTGTACAAGATTATTAAAAAAATGTGTTTATGGATTCTGCACATTATTTGACAAAAATATAAAATTTTCTGGAACAATGCAGCTGTCATCTCATCCAAGCAAATTATTTCCTTGAAAATTTAAATCAATACTACATGTACGATGCAGTTATTCAGTTTACAGAAGAAAAGGACTACAGTACAGTACTATGAAATAGCTGACAGATTGAGCAAATGAAAAATGATATACATGTTTACGTTCGTGCTTAATTTTAGGACTAAGGTAATTATCGTAAAGAGTATTCATAGTTTTTATTATATAAAATAATAATAAAAACATGAAAAATAAGATGTGATATCAGTACCAATCACAAAATGAATATGGCAACCCTCCATTCACATGATTCAAGACACAAATGTAGACTTTTTATGTACAGGACTTAGTGAACAATTCATTGTTTCAGACACTATTTAAACGCCTATAGGTAAAGTATTTTTCTGGGGAAATTTTAGTGTACCGACAATGAATTTTTGGCCAATGCCATGGGGTTATGCTACATTCTTTGTCCTGACAGGTCCACATAAAATGCATCAGAGTTGACTGTACATGTAAACACCATTCTACCAAATAACCTGAGAAAGCAGACAGTATATATATAGAGATGCTAAACTTGTCTGACTATCTGACATTCCTTGGAAAAAATAGTTGGTCTGGTAAAATTTTGATGAATTCGAGACCATGATTAATGTCTGGTATATCAATTTTCAGTTACATTTTCATTGAGAAAACACTTGGTTTGTTTTCCAGTTTCATAGATTAAAATCTCACCAAAATTGAAGACACTCAAGGTAGGAAAGACAGATTGATATATGGATATTATAAATACTGAATGAAAATGATACTAAGATAAAACCTGGTTTTCAACAAGAAACCAGTTTGGCACATTCAGATATTTTCACATTAAGAAATTATAGTCTCACTCTCTTATAATCACATTCAATCTGGTAAATTTATAAAGGTTGTTTACAAGAACAAATGTACTGCAAAATACAATGAAATAAAACAATCATTTAGTAATTTTGCAAATACTAGCATGACCTGATGACCTGTGAGCAGTGTAAGTTAAAATTATGATATAAAAGGAGAAAATGTTTTTTGATAAAATGAGTCATTTTGTGAGTGGCGGATCCAGAATTTTTTTTAAGTGGGGGCCCACTGACTGCCTAAGAGGGGACCTGCTCAGGTCATGCGTCAGTGATTCCCTATATAATCAACAAAAAATTTCTCAGAAAAATGGGGCCCTCCCCTAAAATCCGCTCTCTGCAAATTGAATTATATTTGACCAATTTCATGGTTCATTGAACATAGAAAGTGATAGTGCAAGTGGGCATCAGTGTACAGTGTAACATTTTCTTGTTAATATTATTACATGCATATGTAATCATGGTAATTGGTGCTTTTACTATTCTAGATATAATACATCTTTGCCTAATACATGTGTCCCCTCTTTTTAAAGGTACATGTATACATATAAAAAAGAAGATGTGGTATGATTGCCAATGAGACAACTATCCACAAAAGACCAAAATGACACAGACATTAACAACTATAGGTCACCGTACGGCCTTTAACAATGAGCAAAGCCCATACCGCATAGTCAGCTATAAAAGGCCCCGATAGCATGATAAGACAATGTAAAACAATTCAAACGAGATGTATGGTTATTATACAGACTTTTGTCCCCCACAGTTGTTGGTGTTTCCATTTCTAGGCCACCATTCCTAAAAGTTGTTATTTACATATATACATGTACAATGTATATTGTTTATATAAAAAAGATGTGGTGTGATTGCCATTGAGACAACTCTTTGCAAGAGACAAAATGACACAGAAATTAACAACTATGTGTCACTGTACAGCCTTCAACATTGATCAAAGTTAGCTATAAAAGGCCCTGAAATGACAAAAGTAAAACAATTCAAACAAGAAAACTAACAGCCTAATTAACGTAAAACAAATATGTAACACACACATATGTATATATATATATCATTTATATTGTTCAGCAACAAACATGACAACGGAAAACCACTGAATTACAGGCTCCTGACGTGGGACAGGCACATACAGACATAATGAATACATTTAAAACATACTGTATATGCTGTATGTGCAATACTGGTTTTGTTTTTGACATGATATATATATCTTGAAATGTATTTTGCAGATTGCAGATAGTCAATAAGGAATGGTAATAATATTGTAAATGATGTGGAATCCTTAATCCTGACATATGTTACGACCGGATACTGGATACACTTGATAAATTCAATAGTAGTTGCAGATCAACAGATATTTATACTGCTACATTCATGACTTAATCGACAAAAAATGGATGTGTTATTTGTTAAAAACATGAACCAGAACCTTAGAAATCATGCATTTGATGAAACAGAGGAACACTAGTACTTCTTAAAAAAGAAAACTCTTTATCACTGGAAATATAAGATGTAGTTGGACAGTAATAGCAGCAGCATCTCTGTTAACAAATCAATGATTATTGTTACAACATGTACACAATGGAGATGTTTATATCAGTCGAAGGAACACCATCACCAAAACTGAGATTGACTTTAAAGGAAACCAATGATCTTAAATGTTCATCAAGAAAGCAGCACCTTCAAAATAAATATTAAAAAAAATTGCTTCTTATTTATTTGATTTTGTTTAGAATTAGATATAAGTTCTCAGGACAGATTAAATTGTTAAGAATCACATTTTGTTATGTTGACAAATTGAAAATAAAGGAAACATGAATTGGGTATACATTCACGGGTACATTCATGCCGGAGGGCTGTAACTATTTGCCTCATGTCGGAAATAAAAAAAAAGTTGAAACAAAAGCTTGTCTATGTATCTTTTTTTTCATGGCGATTCTCTTTGCTCTCTGATGTCTCCCTGCATGTTTTTCGTGACCCATGTTTCTAAAATACTTTTAGTTTTCAGTATATATTGATGGTCTATTGTTTGTAGTTATGTGTCTTATCTGTACCCGGGTTTGTTTTTTTTTCATTTAATGTCCTACTTTATTTGATTTTCATTTATAAACCTAGTAATTTTGTTTTAAACTTCTTGTGTTCTTATACCTTCTGTCTAGTTAAAATACTAAATTAAAAAATAAAATAAAATAAAAAAAGAAGATGTGGTATGATTGCCAACGAGACAAGAGACCAAAATGACAAAGAAATTAACATCTATATATATAGGTCAACGGTATGGCCTTCAACAATGATGAGTAAAGCCCATACTGCATAGTCAGCTATGAAAAGCCCTGACATGACAATGTAAAATAATTCAAACAAGAAAACTAACGGCCTTATCTGAGTCTCAGGCCTTATGTACAAAAAATGAACGAAAAACAAATATTTAACATATAAACAAGGGCCTATAAACAAACGACAACCACTGAATGTCAGGCTTATGACTTGGGACAGGCACATACATGCATAATGTAGCAGAGTTAGACTATTTGAAGGCGATTTTGGTTTAGCCTAGGCAATGTTGCATGTCCTCCGATGAAGACATTGCGCGAGAAAATATTTTAAGATAAGATGTTACTGGACACAGAATAAAATGGTCTTATCTTCCGACATGGAGAATTGAACTCAATATCAAAGAATATAAAACTGGCTCGCTTTTTTGTAGATAAAACTAGACAGCTGACATGAATTAATAAATCAGTTAAAGTGAGACCAACAATCTCCGTCGATATCAAATCATTTGGAAAAAAAAACCAAGCTATTGCAATATGACCTTTTACAGTGACTAAAACTTGCATTAAGTCGTGTTCAGACTCTTTATAATAGAAAATAAAGGAGTATGGAGTAAACTTGCACGGGATTTAATCGAAAACAATGTCAATATATAGAAAATACAAATTTTTATGGTCAGGGTTTTTAATTCCGGTTCTTCATCGTGATAGTCGCTAGAGGGTCTTCAACATGAAACAATCATTAAAGTAATACATGTTCCATAAATAAAGGTCAAGATGATCCCTATATACATTCATACAGATATATATACAGTCCGCCAAAAGTTAAGCACCACCGAAATATAATTGGCAATATTTTTTTAACAATTTCGAAAAAAAATGTATGTTTGGTGTTATGAATTACCCTTAACACACACTAAGAAAATTCATTACGACAAAAAAGATTGAACTCCGATAAAGCAGTCAAGCAACCTTTTATTAAAGGTCATCTGTGCGTTAACAAATACACTGTTTCCCCAGGTGGTCGTATTAGTGTTCGTACATTGGTCCGTCGACTGCATAGAGGCAACCTAAGAGCGAGTCGTGGTGTATAGAGACCTGTAATTACAAGCAGGCACTCTATCGTCAGGTTTCAATGGGAAAATGACGTTCTATGCTTTAAAATAGGAAGCTGACAAAACACTCATTGGTTAGATGGGAATCATGCAGTATCTTTTACTGTCAGTAGACCCCATAATACGAATTTCGCGGGAAAACAAAACGGCCGATGACCAAGACAATGTTTGCACAAGGACTGCATTCAGTGCTGGTGTTGTTCCAGTACGGGATTGCTTCTTATACCGTTATAAGCTGGGTATGCATATTCTGATGGGTAACATAAACGGACAGACATACAGAGATTTGATGCCTTAACACATTTTAGTCCCTTGTTTTAATAATCCCCCACTTGCGTCAACATTGTCAAGACCCTTGTACATGGACGACAACGCTAGACCACACAGGGCACGGATTTTAACCGAGTCCAAAGAGCAACAAGCCATTTACACTATGTTTTGACCTTGCATGTCTCAATACAAAAACCCTACCAAACATGTCTGAGGTGCCATTGGCGGAAATCTCAATCGCAGAGATCCACCTTCACAATATTTTGTCGATTTTAAAGTGGCATTTGTTGTTTAATGCAACAGATTCCTTAACTAAAGTTTTGAAGGCTTGTACCGAGAATGATACGTCGTGTTATGAAATTGTACCGGAAGAGAGGTTGTTATGTAATAACTGGCCAAACGGGTGTCTTTTACTTTGCTGCCACCACCTGTGTTTACAGGTACACAGGGAACCTCAATAGACTAGAATAAGCTAGTCTAAAACAGAGAATGGTTTAAACACGGGTGTTCTTTATATTACCAGACCAACAGGGTTAAAATACTTCTGACACATTAACTTCACTTTATATTTAACAAGAAACTCAAATTGCGAGAACAATATGGGTAAAGAATATTCAAATACGTAATAGTCTGTGTATCTAAACA
The DNA here is from genome assembly GCA_019925275.1 of Mytilus edulis. Taxonomy (NCBI): domain Eukaryota; kingdom Metazoa; phylum Mollusca; class Bivalvia; order Mytilida; family Mytilidae; genus Mytilus; species Mytilus edulis. Next base: position 77,580,469 of record CM034358.1, on the reverse strand, counting down.
CACTTTCTATCGTGTAGTTTAAAGAACAGCATTACACTGTAAAATAGAGGCTGCACCTCTATAACTTGGAATCGCATATAAACTAACACTCAAGAAGTGGAAACTTCCAGGGCAGTACCATCAGACTATTTCACAAATGAATATTATCTATCTGTCAATCGAATAGTCTCTTGTCTCGGTTTAACAAGAAGATCTATTCTCTCACGAGACAGTGTAATGACAACAATCAGAGACCAGTTGGACAACTATGGTGTATTATGTGTTTTCAGCAAGGAAAAGTAAGATAATTGTGAGCATAAAGATGTTTTATCAGTTAATTCACGAATTGTTCAGTAAACAATATTACACAGTTTTTATCTAAATTATTTGCTACAGTGTTCAACCAACTATTAAATATGCTATAACATTAACATATATTATATCTATACCATCTTCTAATAAATTATACTTTAAAAATAACAGTACTAGTACTTTGTTATATTATCTAATAGACTTCAGCCTCCTGGAGTAAGCACAGGAAGACAAACTTCAATCACTGAGATTGAGAGTAGTTAAACAGTAATTATTTTAGCTTCTTACAATTCTTAGCCTAACAACTATACAGAATTTACAAATATTCTCTCTGAATGCTGGAAAATCTCAACAAACAGGATACTTAACAAAATGTCCTTAACAAAATGGGAGGGAAAAGGGGAACGGGGAAGGCATGTTACTTTAATCCGTTTACCTCAAAGAAACAGGTTAGCAAATGAAAGCTAGCCTGAATAAATAGACCAGCTATTTATATGTACATGTACAATTATATTAAATCCATTTTTGATTCTGATCTAAGTACTAGAATACTAGTCTTATAGTGAACAGAAAACGTCCAAAAAGTTTTAAACTGCATTAAAACTGCTTAGAATCTCATGAAATTCATGATAGAAATATGATAAACTTCAGCTTTCGACGGTATCAACTGACCGAAAATCTGGCAACATATCTGTAGGTCTGACTAAGGAGGAAGCGCCCCTGACAAACAGGTGCAAGCTTTTTATACCCCGATGAAGCTATCGGGGTAACGAACGGTTCTTAACGGAGAAACGAACGGGGAACTGTGAACGGGCCTGACAAGAACGAAAATAATCCCCGATTGCTAGAATTAAGTACATTAGAACGTAAACAACATGTTATAATATATGCACACTGTAAAATATTCAAATTCAGTCATAAAAAAAACACCAAAGTGTAAACACAATACAAGAAAAGATCAGACAGATCCGGTATTAATGATTTTGAGAATTACGACGTTTGCTTTATCTTACACATCCGTTTTTTGATATTGTCCATAAAATCTAAAAGTCTTAACATTGAATCTATGAAAATAAGAAACTGCAAACAGCTGAAACAAATTTATCGGCTAGAAATAATCAACATGATCAACACTAGGTCAATAAAGATTTCTGTCCGAGGGCCCCAAAAAAAATCCGGCTAGAAATATTTAAAAATTATGTCAATGTCAGGAAAATGTTTATATTTTTCTGACATTGCCCTATAATACAGTTACTGCAATAAAATATGTGTACGGCGGTTCTCCAGTCAAAAGCCTAATAGAAAACAAGAAAAGTGCAGTAATTTTGAAAGAAATGTATAGCCGCTAAAAGACAAGTCAGGAATATTATTTAGTCCTATAACATATGACTTCGCATTCTTATTCAATTTTTAAAATTCATAAAGTGCGAAAAATACCCGGTTTAAAAAATCCAAGAATGAAAACGGTTTAATCAATTTACAAAACGAGAAACGAAAAACATTTATGAACCACACCAACAAACCAATGAAAAAAAAAGGCTCCTGACTTAGGACAGGGACAAGATTTGTTCCCCTTCCTCCTCAAAGTGCTTATAAAAAAATAACGATCCCCCTTCCAAGAAATGATTGATCCGCCATGCACATAACTTCAAAAGAAAGATCCACATTTTGTTTCAATAATTTGGCCCCAAAAAAATCGTTTTTCATTATTAACTGAAAATAATGAAATACTAATCACTGCTAATGCATAAATCTAAACTAACTCGATTCATATTATATATTTTTTTAACTCAGCTTTATATTTACCCTCATCAATGAGCAAATCCCATACCACTCAAGTAAGGCGTTTACTTAGTCTAAAATCTAAACCTTTCAGTTCTCTGTACACCGACGAGTCATTTTTATATAGACGCCCGCTCACGTCTGGTGTGCCAAAGTTTTAAACATCATATCTTTGATCATTCTTTTCCTCCTATATATCACTGATGCATAGACCTTGCTTCGTTCTTGCAACTCACATTTATTTGAAAGACACATCTTGAGATAGCTATATATAATAATTGTCTGCGTAAAAATCATGTTTAGATATAGTTTACTTTAAGTTTTATAGTGGTTACGCATGTTGATTAAGGATGCAAACATAAACTCTGAATTGCCATCCATTTTGCCTTGTTTGTATGTTTTCATTTATATGTTGGTGTTCATTTTCAATGAACATGAAACACATGATTGTTTAGGGTTAGCTTAAGCCCGCCTGTAGGTGGCGTAATTTCTCGCTATGTTGAAGACCCATTGGTGGCCTTTGGCTGTTTTATGCTCTTTGGTCGGGTTGTCTCAAAGTTGCATCAATTTACCATTTCCATTCTTATTTCTATTTGATACATTAAAGAAATTAATCTATACTATAGTGCCTAACAAGATTTTGTGAGGTAGACGAAATTGACCGTAAAAAGATCGTATTGACTTTTTTGCTCTAAAATTAGGTAGATCGGACATATTTAGACTTTATTTAATGACTTTCTTAGTTTGGGATTAATTGTAATTAGCATGTTCCAATGAGACTGAAAAATGTTGTTTTTTTGTAAGATGAATAATTATTTTACCTGGCGTAGCCGTGTGTAAAGTGTATTTCGGCATTTCACTCCGAAAAATGACTTGTTGATTGGAATAAAACGTCTTATTTGTAAACTTTTTCTGTTTTTCTCCGCAATTGACTATTAAGAAATAATCTATTTACTGTGTATTTTCAAAATTTTGTGAAAATAGGAGAATTGGCATTTCTTACCTTTCATACCTATACTTTCATTGATAAAACATAACATGGACTCATCCAGTGTCCAGTTTGAAGGTCATTTTAGTTACTGTATGCACGTTCTGATTTAATCAATAGTCATGTATGAAAAGTATAAACAGTTTGAAGGTAAACTAATAAGAACTTAACCCAATCAAATTGCGTAATATTTAATAACAATGACCGGTCCACATTATAATAAGTAATAGGGGTAAACTGGGTAGGGAGAAAATGTAAGATATTCAAAATTTATTTATTTGCGATAACGAATAAAAATTTGTCAACCAAACGTTTTGCTATAATTTTATTAACATTTCGTTCTGTATTGGTACAGTTTTTTTTATCTTTCATTTATATATTTAAGGCCGTACAAAGTTTGGGCTTCAAAAGTCCACATAATTATTGACTATTAACAGAAAATTTATCCTTTTAAAACATAAAATGTTTCCAAAACAATACGTTTCTACAAAGTAAAATCATTTCTCAAAACACTGCAAAAAATTTCATTTCGATTGGTACAAGAGCATTGTCATAAAGTGTGTTGAAATAAACAGTGGTATAGCAAACATCGAATTCCCTCACAAAATCTTGTTCGGCACTATAACACCGGAGACCTATATTCCAAATTTTTGACCACGTTTCAATCCTTAAATAAAAAAAAAATAGTTGAAGTGTCTACCGTAAATTTCCCTTGAATACATGCATGTACATGTAGCAACATAATTTCTTCCTCTTTTTTCTAAAACAATAATAAGTTATATGTTGGAAGTATTATAAGACTAGTTAATATAATAATTCAATGGTTATAACAACCTCAATTATTCATGTAGATTAAACCATTTACGACAACATTATCAGAGCTTCAAAATTCCAAACTATCCCGTTATCATAATTCGTATTATTCAGAATTTATTTATTTCATCTTTACCAAGCATGTGTGTTATCTTCATTTATGTTGTTTATTTATTCTGTTTTAATTCAAAATGTATTTTTTTCATCAGCATTTTTTTTTTTTTTGCTTTTTTATAATTCATTTAAAAATAGGAAATATGGTTACATGCATATTACATTTAAATTCAAGAAGAAAAAAAGAAAAATACATTTATCATTCTCTCCTCCCTTATTATTCATCAACACTAATTTTATTACATTTTTTACACCTTCTTGTATATTGGCTTCTATAGTAAACGTATAATTTCCTTGTGTTTGCGTATGAACATAAAATATACCGAAATATTAACAGACGAGGCGGCGCCTTAATTGAGATGGTGACATTACACAAAGGTGAGGCACAGGTGCAGAAATTAGAAAGTGAAACTTGACACAGTCAAATGCAATAAACAGAGTTTGTATGGCTTCAAAAATTTAAATATTCCTTAGTTTTATTGGTGAATGTGAATTGACCAATCGATGCACCTACCACTTACATTTTGTATACATACTGATGTTAGTATATATCGGACATATTTGATGCAAAATTAGTTGACCATATATAAAGTAGATATCATTATAAATTATTATCAAGACGAATTTCCCGTTTCAACAATTTTAGAAGATTACAGAAAGAAGTCAAGCCTGACGGTAGGTGCTTTAAATTATGTACCAATTATAAGTATAAACAAGATTTCTTATTTATAAGCATTCGTATAAATCAGAGAAATTAATATATATATATTTGAACTTTTCCAAAATGCTAAGCAGTTGATTCACAATTTTGAAATATTAAGAACTGCACAAAAGATTACGTTTTTTTTTTATAATTTTTATCTTGTAAATCTTTACTTAACGAATTCCTTTTGAATTAAAAGTTAAATTTTTACTGAAATATTAAGTACTCATTTTATTACTAAACTGTAATTGACTTTTACTGAACTTTACGCATTTTATACCTTTTTTTGCTGTATTTTTTAATGAAATTTAAGTAACCTTCACCCTAGTGTCGTTTTAAGCGAACTAACCTGTATCTACACTTCTTTTGTATTGATTGTTGATTTTTATTAGTAAGCTCTATATTATTATTTTGAAGCACTCATGAATAGATATTTTATAATTGTATGTACATATTTAATGAGTTTTAAATCATGCAATGCATGACTATGCCTTTTTAGAAAAAAAAAATATTTTCCTTCAATATAACTGTTATAGCTTTTATTTGTATGTACAGTGTATCGTAAGTCTTTATAGGCTGGGTATTGGTCCTTTTTTATGATGTTGTTATGTACCCGAATGTAGATCAATATTTGACACTTAAAATAAACTAATTTATCTTATCTATCTATTATCAGAGGTTTATTTAACATCTGAAATTAGTTATCCTTTAATAATAACAGCAGTGGTTGCATGCATAAAAATGCTGAATTCTTTGTTCAAATAAATAAATAAATAAATAAATAAATAAATAAATAAATAAATAAATAAATAAATAAATAAATAAATAAATAAATAAATAAATAAATAAATAAATAAATAAAAACCACATTGCAATATATATTCGAATACATCCTCCCAATTTTAAGGTTTGGACTCAAGCCAAACCAAAACCCTGGTTTTTGGAGGATGGTTCAAATCTAACAACATGTGGAGATATTTGCAATAAAAAAATAAGAAGCACAAGGTGTGAATTTTAGAAATGTTTTAGGTTAATTATGGAGAATGGGTACAATATGCAATTATCTAAAATTTTGATTAGTAAAAACATATTTACCAAACACATATCCCAATTTGATAATACAAAATACTAAGTTAAAATTATCCAGTGGCGGATCCAGCCATTTAAAAAAAGGGGGTCCAACCCAGGACAAAAGGGGGGTTCCAACTATATGTTCCCATTCAAATGCATTGATCGGCCAAAAAAAGGGGGATTCCAACCCCCGGACCCCCCCCCCCCCCTGGGATCCTCCAATGTTATGGATCAGATATAACCATTCTGACTTAACCGAACTTCGTCAGGGAGATTCTGTAAGCACATAGATTTATAAACCTATACATCTGCGTTAAGTTATATGTTTGAGACAAATTGTCCTTGCAAGACTACCATAAAATATCGTTGGTAACTTAGATACATGTAGTATAATAAGTATTCTTTAAAATGTACAATAAGTTTTTAAATCATTGCCAGAATTATTTGAGAGAGAAATAAAATACTGTGATCATTTGTAAATTTGACATATGAATCCTTAATAAACTAAATTCAACGTAGAATTCGAAACAAATGATCCGGATATATTTATTTTTTTAACAACAGAAATGAAAAAAAAACGAGCGAAAAAAATGAAAAGGTATAACTCAATATCCGTATCAAGAGAAACAATAATGATCGATATATAAATACAGAATAAATGTAATAGTGCATGGTTATGAATATATATGTCTCTGATAAAGATAGATATTAAAAAAAAAAAACATCCAGATTTTAAACTTCTAAACTATGTCATGGAATTGAAAACAACATTTTCTCTTAAATCATATTAATAAACATCAATTTTGCAAATAAGAAATTAAGTATTATATATATTTTAGAAATATAAACTGAAAAGATTACCAACAAAATATCGACTTATTGTAACTCTATTCCAACAGAACTACATAATTTATTAGTACAGCATCAGAAGTTCATTACTATAGGCCTTAGTAGTATTTAAAAGGGTGGGAAGGGTTATTTTCGTGCAACGTGTTTTGCAGCAGTGAAAATGTTCGTTATTCTCCGTGTTTCGTGAAATATCCACTGTCGCCAGTACTGCGAGTAGCTTATATTTGCATGTATTGTCCTTGCATTTTTTTTTATTTTAAACTTGAGCAGATATAATATGTTTAGAAGCTTGTCTCATAAAACCCTATACCACATTTACTCTCATGCCTTAGTGGAATGGACCCTCCCTTTTTCGGTGTTAATATAATATATATACTTTGATCATTTTTAACTTATTTTTTTTATATTTTTGAATATTTAATTAGTTCGAGCTAGGTAAATGCATTGCGATTAAGGGAGTCTACATGTAACAATGTTAAAAGTTAAAAGTTTAAGTTAAAAAAAAACAACACTTTAATATATTCTTAAGTTGTTATTTTCCACAAATATTGAAATAAGAATAGAGGGGATTTTTTTTACTTATATTGTTAGATCGCATTGAACAGACCTTAAAACTTTATACTGTACATAGTTACATTGTGACTTTGGTGGATAGTTGTCTCATTGGCAGTCGACCACATTTTCTTAATTATATTGAATAGATCGTGGAAGTAATATTACTTCCATGAATAGATCAATGAAACAAATGAATAATCGGGGGGGGGGGGGGGGGGGGGCTATGGATCCGCCTATGATATATCACATACTCAGGGAATTGTTATATTTAAAAAAAAATGTCAATTTATAAAAGATAGACTAAGAATTTTACTCATTTACAATGAAGTTTCAGAAATAATTGATATCATGCTTTGGCTGACTTTATTTGTAACGGTAATCTCATGCTATGGTTGTCAGTCTTAACAAATTATAATAGAGCCGGCAAAATAGCCACTGCCTTTTTTAAATGTAATAATATGTTAGGATGGTCATGGGATAGTCTAGAGATTTTTAAAGATATTAACGTATTATATTGATTTAATTAACAGTGGCGGATCCAGAAATTTTCATAAGTGGGGGCCCACTGACTGACCTTTAGAAGAGGGGGCCCGCTCCAGTCACGCTTCAGTGATTCCCTATATAAGCCACCAATTTTTTGCCCCCCCCCCCTAAATCCGCCTCTGATTAACGGGACAGGTTTTGTTGTAAAGTCGTGGTGATCCAACTGAAACCAAGTAATCAAAAGAAGTCAATGCAAACCTCATCTTCTGATAGTAACAGTAACAGATTTCCATATGCATCAGAGGTAAGTTTTGATAAGAATTCCTACATCATATTGTAGTGTCCTGCCAATAGTTTGGGAGGGTCACTTGTTTCATTTTCTTTCAATTTCAAGAAGGTTGTTAGTGAATAGTTCATATCAGATTAATTAGGTTTTAAGTGGATGCGTTTTTTTGATTTTTAAAAAACTCAAATAAAGGTCAATATGAGCAATATCTCAGACAAGTCTTAGTTCTGTTTGAATGGTTTTACAATAGTAATTTTTAGGGCCCTTTATAGCTTGCTGTTCAGTGTGAGCCAAGGCTCTGTGTTGAAATCCTTATCTTGACCTATAATGGTTTACTTTTATAAATTATTATTTGGATGGAGAGTTGTCTCATTGGCACTCATACCACGTCTTCCTATATCTACTTAAAATTAGATGGAAAGGTTAAATGAGTTATTGGGGAGTCATTAATATTTGTGGGATACATATTTTGGTGGATTTTGTTGGGTAAAGATGAACCACAAATTCAAATATTCGACAAAATAAGAATTTTCTAAAGGCATATATGTATGCAGACATACTAAACCACCAAATCAAAAATAATTGAAATGAAACATGATTTTTAACATTTCCTGAAAATTGGTACCAATGGAAATAAATGAATACACAAAAATATAGAAAATGTCATAGTGAGGGCTCTCAGGAGAACAGTTGTTGATAGATTAAAAAAAAACACTTAAACTTTGGTTTATTTACAATTTGTGTTATAAAATATAAGTGGTTTGAGGATTTTATACGACCACAAAAATTGAAATTTGTTGGTCGTTTATTGGTATCACGTTGGCGTCGTCGTGTTGTAGTCGTCGTGGGCGGCGTCCGAAGACTTTTGGTTTTCGCACTATAACTTTAGTGCAAGTGAATAGAAGTCTATGAAATTTAAACACAAGGTTTATGACCATAAAAGAAAGGTTGGGATTGATTTTGGAAGTTTTGGTCCCAACAGTTTGGGAATTAGGTAGCAAACTTACCTGACCATATAGATCTTGAAATAGGTATTTAGTCGGATCTTAACAGGTATTTGTGATTTGTTTAAAACCGGTTTTGATACAAATAAACAAAGAAATGTCGAAATGTTCAGGACATAATTAAATCCGTATTTCGGTAGATGGTGCAAGCATAGGATTTTTATTGCGTCTTACACTTTGAGAAGCGAATAATCTTTAACTACTTTATTCAAATATTGTGTAAAAACATTAATTTTGAGCTATGAAAGTCAAGTGGCTCGAGCATTTTTCTGAGGAAGTTGTAAAAAATTGCAAAGAAATATTTTTAACCGTAACAGAACCCAAATTGCACCGAGTACCCAAATTGCACCTATTTAGCAAAACTAGCAGCGAAAATCTTGTAAGATTTCCTAGAGACTTAACAATTTGCATTTTTATGATTTGATACTAAGCGCATCTTTCAAAATAGGTAAAACTATTTAGATATGCACAAAACTTTCACAGTGTTTATCAACAGGCAAAGTATTTACTGTAAAAGCAAAATTTACTGAAACGTCATCTTTTTAAAATGAGCAAACACAATATGTTACAAGTATCCATTTAAAAAATAATGAAGAGTAAGCATGGACTAATATCCAATTGTTCAAAATATTTGAAGAAATTATAATTTAGAATCATCATTGAAGGTGGAGCACGATTGCACAATTGTATTTTGTGCCAATTCGAAAAAGTTATATGAGTATTGTCTCCCCTTAACCGGTTCATTTTTTTATACTTAAGTTTAGGTTACTGATATAATTTTGAATAATTACAAAATGTATAAATTCAATATATTTCAGTTTTTGTTATTGGTGTATCAAAAACATTGATGTGCGAATATAATTTCATAAATTTGAAACGTTTAAAATGATTACATACCAATATAAAGAACTGTTCATCATTTTTGAAAAAGACTATGAATGAAAATTGAATTATTTATCTTCCCTTGATGATAAGATTGATTGGGAAATGAACCAGAGTTATCTAATGGTAATTACAGAGGGGGACTAGCAAGCAATTTTAATTGTAGCTTATTCAACATTAAAACCATTTTCCACTATAAATGAATGTTACTTTATACAAATATAAGGACTTTGTTAGCTAAATCTACAAATTTTATTAGATATTATGATTTTTTATTGCAATAGATTAATATGCTAAATTAGGGGCCAAAAAGGGCCCAAATAAGCATTTTCTTGGTTTTTTCACTATAACTTTAGTTTCAGTAAATAGAAATCTATGAAATTTTGACACAAGGTTTATATCAACTAAAGGAAGGTTGGGATTGATTTTAGGAGTTTTGGTCCCAACAGTTTAGGAAAAAGGGGCCCAAAGGGTCCAAAATTAAACTTTGTTTGAATTCATCAAACATTGAATAATTGGGGTTCTTTGATATGCCGAATCTAACTGTGTATGTAGATTTTTAATATTTGGTCCCTTTTTCAAATTGGTCTACATTTAGGTCCAAAATTAAAATTAGTTTGATTTTTAACAAAAAACTTTAATTCTTGGGGTTCTTTGATATTCTGAATCTAAACATGTACTTAGATTTTTGATTATTGGCCCAGTTTTCAAGTTTGTCCGAAATTGGGGTCCAAAATTAAACTTTATTTGATTTCAACAAAAATTGTATTCTTGGGGTTTTTTGATATGCTGAATCTAAACATGTACTGAGATTTTTTATTATGGGCCCAGTTTTCAAGTTGGTCCAAATCGTGGTCCAAAATTAAACTTTGTTTGAGTTCAACAAAAATTGAATCCTTTGGGTTCTTTGATATGCTGAATCTAAACATGTACTTATAATTTTTCTTATGGGCCCAGTTTTCAAGTTGGTCCAAAATGTGGTCCAAAATTAAACATTGTTTGATATCAAGAAAAATTGTATATATGGGGTTCTTTGATATATGCTTAATCTAACCATGCATTTAGATTTTTGATGTTTGGGCCCGGTTATCAGATTGGTCCACATTGAGGTCTAAAGGGTCCAAAAATGAACTTTATTTGATTTCATCAAAAATGAATTCCTTGGGATCTTTGATATGCTGAATCTAACCATGTATTTAGAATTAGGATATTGGACCATAATAGGTAATGTCCAATTTAAAATTTGAAGTTTTAAGTTAAAGTTCTTAGACCACATTCATTATGTGTCAGAAACCTGTGTTGTGTCAACTATTTAATCACAATCCAAATTCAGAGCTGTATCAAGCTTGAATGTTGTGTCCATACTTGCCCCAATGTTCAGGGTTCAAACTCTGCGGTCGTATAAAGCTGCGCCCTGTGGAGCATCTGGTTTAAAAGAGTTATATATATTATCCGCTTCGGAAAATGTTAATTTAATGGAAAATTGACCATTATTTTATTCTTATCATATGCACATAGATGGAGATGAGCCTTTTTAGTTTGCATTAACTAATTAGTATCAAGGGTACAGTTATTTTTTCCCATTCAAAATGTGCAAGCATAGTTCTTGATAACAAACCAGTTTAAAAGTAAATTTTTTAACCACCCTTAACCTGTTCTTTCCATTTCAGGGCTCTAATGGAAGGCAGCTTACTATTCTTCATGAGGGTTCTGGAGACAACACAGAGGCTAGGGTTGCTCCTCAAAGGAATCCCTTATATCTTCAAGATTTAACAACTGATGAAGCTGATTTAGTTAATCTGCAAATTGCAAACACCAGCAAGAATTTAATAAGCGTTGGTGTACAGACAGACACTGTTGTTATCATCTCATCAGACGAAGAAGCTGCAGCATTCCACCAATGGCAGCTAAGTAAAAAATCTTCAACAGGAGCCATCACAACTCAAACTTCAATTCCAAGTTAACATCATCAGCTCAACAAACAGAGGACCAAACTCTGACTAGCCCCAAAGAAGTATCCATTAGAGGCAATAGACAACTGTATCCAATGTCTCCAGTAATAACCATAGTCAATGAGAAAGCAACAAAACCACATCAAGACGACACCAATGCAACAAATAAAGATACCGGTTTGATAGATATTTTATATGATCATGATGATAGAACAACAACACAAGCCAACCCAATTGCCAGTAAAGAGGACTCTTTAGACTTTTTACTTGCAACAACAACACAAGACAACCCAATTGCCAGTAAAGTGGACTCTTTAGACTTTTTACTTGCAACAACAACACAAGACAACAACGTTGCTACACAAGATAAGACCCAAGATAAATTGGACAAGATCATTAGCCTATTGCAAAAGAATCAAGAACCAAGACCTTCAGTTGATTTTGTATCTGCATTTTTACAAGAGGCAAATCCAGATGACATTGTCATTGTTCAATCATCAGAAGCTGAAGAGCAAAACCAGCCTACAATAACACAGTTTTATCCACCTGTAATTGAGCAACAACCACCAACAGTTCTTGATGAACTAGATTTTAATATAGATACACCAAATAACCAACCATCAGTAAACAACTTGACATCTACCATAGCCACATCCCAGTCAGCTCACAAAACATTGAAACCGTGTTTTACAGGCAACATTCTTGAATTAACTTCTGCATCCGACTTATTAACAATGTCCAGCAACCAACATACGGAATTAAGAGTAGGGATGACTGCCATGTGGGAAGTTCAAGCAGACAGTTGTAGTGCTGGTAATTTCGCTTGGAGGCTAGCCAAGAAGCTGTACACAGTTGACCAGTTAAATGGGAAAAATTACAGTGGCAAAAAGGGAAAGGTAGCTTTGTCACCAAGAAGAAAACATGCCATTGAGCATGCCGTTATTGACTGTTATGGGCCCAATCCAGAAAATCTGACGCATGGAATGATAGCCATCAACACCGGTATAAGGAACATGTCAAGAAAAACAACAAAGCCAGCAGCTTAACTCAAAAACTAGTTCATTGACCAAGGAAGTGTACAAGTTACATTAAATTTGAATATTTATCTTATTATATTGACATTTAAATTAAGATATTTTTTTTATCAATTAAAGCAAGGTGTCTAGGTCAAATGCTGTATATAGATTTTTAATTTTTCAACTGATTTTTCCAGTAAATAGGATAACATATACTGATTTTAATTTTAATGTAATGGGTGGACAACAGAAATTTTATTTGATTTTTTTGTTCAATGAAAACATGACAACTTATTTGTGTAAATGTTTTAAATGAAGTATACGCGAAAACAGAGTTCTTTTTCTGTAACTTCTCTAATAACAAAAAAGAAATGACCATGTTCTTTATCATAGTATTTGGATGTGTATATAACTGAAAGGAAGTATAAATCATTTGAATGTGTGTATAAATTATTTGAATGTGTGTAGATTATTTGGATGTGTGTATAGATTATTTAGATGTGTATATAAATTATTTGGATGAGTGTATAAATTATTTGGATGAGTGTATAAATTATTTGGATGAGTGTATAAATTATTTAGATGTATATATATATATGCATACTTGGTGCAAGTGTAAATTATTTGGATGTGTGTGTATAAACTTGAAGAGTATATTTTTTTATATGTTTATTTACTGTAGATTCAGAAATTATTGCATTTATTTATTATTGAGATTTTTTCATTTTAGACTTAAATCAATTTGATTTTTTACGATATTGAGAAAAATTCCTGTTTAATTCATCATGTTCATACACAATATTTGAAAATTCAAGTTTAAATTATTGTGTTTACAACTCTGTCGTATTTTTCGCAAAATAAATACCTTGCAATAATTTCTGAATTGACAGTGTTTGATGTTTGAATGCAATAAGGAACTTATTACAATAAATTTGGTATGAAAAATAAATCTGTTATAAAGAACTGTTGTCTGCATGTTCTATGGTGGTGATGTTGGCGCTTTGACACATTGCCCATTTCTATTCTCAATTTTATGCATCAGTCTTTATTAAAATATTTGAAAACTATCAACCCATCTTTTTTATCTTTTACTTTTCACAAATATACCAAGTTTTGCTGCTCTAGTTTTGTGCCGAATACAAAAATGTTTTATATTTTCTTCTGAAATTGAGAGGTTGCTGACATCAAGTTAAGAAACAAATATAAGACGAGAAATTGAAAAAGTCACCATCAGGAAATAAATAAATACATCTAAGAATTGAAAGAATATAAAATTGTGGCATGATTGCAAATGTTGAAATGAGACAACGTTCAACAAGAGACTTTAGTCCTTATGCCCTTCAGCATAGTCAACAGATTTTTTGTTCATGAATTGGTTTGTTAGTTTTCTTGTTTAAATATTTTACTTTGTCATTTTGGGGCCTTTATAGCTGACTATGTGGTATTAGCTTTGCTCATTGTTGAAGGAGGTACGGTGACCTATAGATGTGTCAATTTGGTCTCTTGAGGAGAGTTGTCTCATTGGCAATGATACATTTTTTTAAATTATGGTAAGGTTGAATTCCCCATCATTAAGTTCTAATTCAAGCCATGATTTTTTGTACCTTTTGTGCATGTTTCATGTTGAACATGCTCACCTCAGTGCCATAGCAGACACTATAGTATTGGTATAGCAAAGTCCCCGTTTTGTAAATGGGTATTTAACTTATACTAATGAACCATGGAAATTAGGTCACAATCAACTGACAGCTACAGACATACAAACCATACAATTACTATCCCTATCCTAACAGACCGAATCAGAAAAATATAACACTGACCAATAAACTATGAAAAGAGGTCAAGGTCTGATGAAACCAGCTGGACAAATATATATACACCCTACAATCATTGAAGGCCCTTATGACATATATGTCAGTGTATGTATCATATGCACATGTGAGCAACACAGCTCATATTTTTCTGAGATTTTGGCATACATATACATGTAGGTGCTAATTATTTCCAATCAACATATATCCAGATATGTTTGCATGTATTCAAGTTGTGTTTATCATGATTATACAGATAGCAATCCTATAACATGTTTTTAACAATACATGTAGATATAAACTATTCACCAAAGATTAAAAGTGTTTTGAGTTAATGTCCGACATGTTGACGATTGATGGACAGACAGTCAACACTATACTATTATACATCCTACAAACAGGCGTATAAAAACTTAACATTTTTTCTGTGGTAGTTTTGACAGATACATGTATTTCTTTAATTTGTAAATAGATAAGAATGTTAGTTTTCTGTTTGAAATTGTGTTACACTGGTCATTTTTGGCCCTTTATTGCTTGCTGTTTATTGTTAACTAATATGTCAAAATATAATCTTCAACACAGAGCCTAAGTCACTTAGGCTCTGTGTTGAAGATTACATTTTGACATACATGACATATATATACAAAATTGTTTTTAAACATTAACTTCATTGTGATTTAGATGGAAAGTTTCCTCATTAGCACTCATACCACCATGACCATATCTAATCTATAATCATAGATATTTATAAATCACAATACTTGTGGAAATTGGTACATCATGTACATGTAGATTTGCTAGAATTCAATTAATCATTCAATAAAGTTTAAAATGTTGATCTTTTTCACTCACTTGGTATAGCCTATAGCCATCTAGAAATTTTCTGGCAACAAATGGTAGAAAATTGCGCTCCAAAATCTGTTGATATGTTATGGAATCCATTATTCCAGTGAACACACAGCAATCAGTTCGACCTCTGTATGAAATGCCTGCTCAAATATGTACCTGAAAATAAGACATTTCATTTTAATTTAAGCATGCCAAATACCATGAAGGCTGAAGGATTTTTTAATTTAATATTTCCCATACATTCTTCTAGCTTAATCATGTTAATAGTCTCCTAAACTACTCATGTACATGGATGTCAATGTATTTATATATATATATCACATGTACATGCATAAAGGTTTTGAATGTTCATAAAACAATACATGTAGTACATATATAGCCAATGATAAAGATTCAACATGTTCAACCGAACAAATATTAATGGTGCCAATATAAATAGCATTATTAAGGTGTTTTATGTTTTAGGTCTATTTTATTTAACCAAAACCATGATCATGATAACCATGATACATTGTAACAGTACACACAGGTACATGTCTCTAATTAATGAATTTATTTGATTTTTAAACACTTGTCCTTGAACATTGTAACTGCATAGGCCTACCTACATGACCTAGGGGTCTGTTTTACTTTTTAACAGAATCTTTAAATTACTTTGTCTGAACCAGATTGTTATAGATCTGTCTTCCCGTCAAGGAATGGACTCATTTTTTAATGTAAACATGTATATACCCCAGCGTAAGATAAAGTGTACTGTGTTTTATCTAAAGCAATTTAGCCCTTTTTTCTTCTAAAAATTGAATGCCAAAAAAATATGCCCTTGTAAAAATATACTACAAGTACATGTAGATGATGTATGCCCTTATCATGCTTATCATGTTCTAAATAAAACACTTAAAACGATAACGCATCATTATTCTATCATTATTCTGACAGGTTTCAGGATATCAGGGTAAAATAAATTCATCTGTCTGCCTGTATTATTATGTATACATAAAAAAAGATCAGGTATGATTGCCTATGAGACAACTCTCCACAAGGACCAAAATGACATAGAATTTACTAAATTGACATGAATGATATGTTATAACATATTTTAAGAAATAACTCTGTATATATTCAGTGGAGGATCTGGGGGTGGGAACCCCCCTTTTCTTGACGATCAATGCATTTGAATGGGATATAGTTGCAACCCCCCTTTATCTTGGGTTGGGAACCCCCGCCCCTGTATGTTACATAAGTAGCTCAAATACTTTGTATATACTAAATTAGAAATCTGCTTAAACTTTAGATATTTATAAATCACAATACTTGTGGAAATTGGTACATCATGTACATGTAGATTTGCTAGAATTCAATTAATCATTCAATAAAGTTTAAAATGTTGATCTTTTTCACTCACTTGGTATAGCCTATAGCCATCTGGAAATTTTCTGGCAACAAATGGTAGAAAATTGCGCTCCAAAATCTGTTGATATGTTATGGAATCCATTATTCCAGTGAACACACAGCAATCAGTTCGACCTCTGTATGAAATGCCTGCCCAAATATGTACCTGAAAATAAGACATTTCATTTTAATTTAAGCATGCCAAATACCATGAAGGCTGAAGGATTTTTTAATTTAATATTTCCCATACATTCTTCTAGCTTAATCATGTTAATAGTCTCCTAAACTACTCATGTACATGGATGTCAATGTATTTATATATATATATCACATGTACATGCATAAAGGTTTTGAATGTTCATAAAACAATACATGTAGTACATATATAGCCAATGATAAAGATTCAACATGTTCAACCGAACAAATATTAATGGTGCCAATATAAATAGCGTTATTAAGGTGTTTTATGTTTTAGGTCTATTTTATTTAACCAAAACCATGATCATGATAACCATGATACATTGTAACAGTACACACAGGTACATGTCTCTAATTAATGAATTTATTTGATTTTTAAACACTTGTCCTTGAACATTGTAACTGCATAGGCCTACCTACATGACCTAGGGGTCTGTTTTACTTTTTAACAGAATCTTTAAATTACTTTGTCTGAACCAGATTGTTATAGATCTGTCTTCCCGTCAAGGAATGGACTCATTTTTTAATGTAAACATGTATATACCCCAGCGTAAGATAAAGTGTACTGTGTTTTATCTAAAGCAATTTAGCCCTTTTTTCTTCTAAAAATTGAATGCCAAAAAAATATGCCCTTGTAAAAATATACTACAAGTACATGTACATGATGTATGCCCTTATCATGCTTATCATGTTCTAAATAAAACACTTAAAACGATAACGCATCATTATTCTATCATTATTCTGACAGGTTTCAGGATATCAGGGTAAAATAAATTCATCTGTCTGCCTGTATTATTATGTATACATAAAAAAAAGATCAGGTATGATTGCCTATGAGACAACTCTCCACAAGGACCAAAATGACATAGAATTTACTAAATTGACATGAATGATATGTTATAACATATTTTAAGAAATAACTCTGTATATATTCAGTGGAGGATCTGGGGGTGGGAACCCCCCTTTTCTTGACGATCAATGCATTTGAATGAGATATAGTTGCAACCCCCCTTTATCTTGGGTTGGGAACCCCCGCCCCTGTATGTTACATAAGTAGCTCAAATACTTTGTATATACTAAATTAGAAATCTGCTTAAACTTTAGGTAAATGCTGAACATATATTTATATAAATACCTTGTAAGCATGTTTTGGCTTTGGTCTTTTTGCTGGAATACGTTGTAGGTTTGATGATGGCAGGTAGAAGAATAATTTGCCATTGGAGCTCATCTCAATTGTAGATTCATCCGTGAATATAACATCTTCAAAAGTATCTTTTCGTTCGAGTGCAGCCAGACACCACTGGAGCCTTTTCAATTTATTCTGATGACTGATCAGTTGGCAATACTTCACTCTCTGTGTTGTCCAACCAAGCTTTCTTCGAATTTTGCTGACACAACTAGATGACAGTTTTAGACCAAACACAGCCATTATTTTGTCCCTCAACGCTCTTGATGTAAGTTCACAATTTTTGGACAACCACAAATTCATCATCTGTCTATATGGAAGTTAGTTATATTTCCATTCCGGCGACGCTTTGGAAGGTCTGTAACTGATCCTGACCGCTTGAATCTATCTAGAAACTTCCGTATTGCTTGTCTAGATGTCTTAATGTTATGAGTTTTTTCCAAAACACGTTGAATTCTTACTGTTGACAAAAGTGCTGCTGCGTATTGCAAAATTAAATGTCTTATTTGTATTGATAATCGTCTTACGCGCTCTATCGCCATCTTGTTTATGTTTACAATCCGAAAAATTTAAATAAAACGAATTCATTCACACCATACACGATCGCACGTTACACGATCACACCATTCCCGTTACACCATACACCATAGCACTATACACCATACACCATAGCACCATACACCTTACACCCTTGCACCATACACCTTACACCATTACACCATACACGTTTTTTTGGGAAGTTTACACCATCCAAGGGCTGTATGTGTGAATAATTATGTTAATTATTAACTTTCTTTGTATGCAAAATTTGTTGAAAAAGTACAATGCCTAGTGCTTATATCAGTATATAAAACAATTTTCAAAAACCTTGATTGCAGACATAATGAGTTTCATATCATACAAGTAATGTAATAAGAACACCAACTGCCCAAATGATCTCAATTGACGCTAAAAATATCTCACAATAAATGAAATGTACATGTTTTGTCAAACACAAAAACAATGACAGCAATGTATTTTTTCTGTGGTGATGTATCTGAAGATCTCTATGATACATCATTTTTTTTCAAATCGGCAAAAATAAGGCATGACTGTGCACCTGTACTACAAGACATATTCTCTTAGCCAAAGTAAGTGCTGAAAATTCAAATCACTAGTATCCTGATTGATGATTGATAAAACTTGACAACATAGCAAATAGAAAGACACTTAAAGAAGCCAGGAATCTCTTATCCTTGGAGTTGTGTTTCCAAAATAATAAAATACATTTACGGCACACGGTCTGGAAGAGATATTGTACCAATCTCCAAGCTTGCAGATCACGCTAAATTCTACAGTGAACGCCTTGAATAATATGCAGTTATCATGGAAGGAAGAACTGATACAATGCATTAAACAAAATTGAAATGTAGCTGCCATGGGATATCTGCATGCCTACAGGCAAGGTAAATTAGTTCTCTTGATTTTCAACGAAGGTATTCGTGAAGCTCTGAAACATACCTCATAATAAAAGGGTAAAATGAAGGCATCACCATAGTCATAGCAGGCAAAATATGTTTGCTAGATACTAAGAATAGCTTTTCCGGGACACTCAATAACAGCTGTTAACACGAATCAGTTCAACAGACATACATTTCCTTAGTAAGAATTATACAGGATGGCCAAACATCGAGATACAGCCCTGTAATATCCTTGAGTGACAGACAACACTTCCCATTTCTCAGCCATAAAAGTTCAATTGTGCTACTCGTCTTTGAAAGGATACAACTGCAACTTATCAGTCCTCCGATAAAGTGTAAGATGTCTTAAATATTATGGAACTGATTCAATATGAATGTCCATGCCTTTTTATAGTGGAAGGAATAGCTCATCAAACTATTGACTAGTTACCTTGACTATGGAGATGCCTTCACCATCACGACTATAAGACATGGCCTGTTTCAAAACTTCCCCAACATATTCGTTGAAAATATGGAGAAAGACGCAACCTTTCATGTATGCTTGCATTTTACCTATTGCAGCTAGTATTCAATTTTTCAAAAATGTTGTATTAATTCTTCCTTCCATAACAACTCATATTTACTAAGAACGTTTACTGTACAGTTCACTGATATCAGTAATTTCAAATAATGAAAATTTATCTGTTCCAGACTGTGAACAGTCACTGTTTTATTCATTTTGGCAAGCACCATTCTAGATTCTTGACTTTCTTTCTGTGTCTCGAATTCTGTCTAATTGCCTTGTCGTAAAGTTTTAACAAACAGTTAGCATGATATCTGCTCCTGAAATATTAATCTCCAGCACTGATATATAAAAAAGAAGATATGGTATGATTGACAATGAGAAAACTATCCACAAAAGACCAAAATGACACAGACATTAACAACTATAGGTCACCGTACGGCCTTCAAAAATGAGCAACATAAAAGTCTGGCTAAAAGAACAACAGTGGTTAGTAGTTCAAATGACAGTCACATACTCTATTATCGATCATGATTGTCAATGCTTTATGATGATAGTCAGATACCCCATCACAAAGAAAGAAAACAAATCCCTGCAATCATTGATCTTCTTGATCATTCATCACAACTGTGACTGGTTCTTTTACTGGTATTTTAATCAATGAATCATCCTAGACTTTTTTCGTTCCTGAAAAAATATATTTTAATCTTAAGATATGCGATATGCTTTGACAGAACTTGCACCTTTTGCCTTGTGGTTCTGGAGTGTTTCTCCCATTACATGGCCTTCATCAACATGGAACAATTGTATGCTTTCAAAAAATTACTGATAACCAGCGCAAATATCTATGTCTGCTCTTTTTGTATTTTCTTGGAATAACAAAATCATCACGAGTCCTCTCTTGGCGTACAGAATTCTTTCCAGTCTATTTGTTTATTAGTTTTTTCAGCTCCGGTGATTTCAATACCTACGTATTTTTCATTTTCAACATAGAGTGGTCATAACTAATATTGCATAAGTCACAATTAGTAAAAAGTAAATGTCTTTTTCTTCTAACCTGTAAACTCAGTATCTTTAGTAGACAGTAGCTGTGTAAAACTAACTAACAAGAACAATAAATAAATAATATTATGCAACGGAACAAAAGAAGGAACGAAGAAATCAAAATTTTCAAATAGCATTAATCACAAAGAAAACTAATTGAAGAAAAATATTATATTAAAATGGAAAAACTTAACAAGATTGTGTTTATGAAAACATATGTCTATACAATAATTCATTCAATAAGTAATGTATATATGCAATTATTCAAAACAGAAGGTGCGCTATTAAACAGCAGTTGCGTGTTGCAATTTAAGATCAATTACTGGGATTTGCATTCAGTTACTGATTCATTTCTTTGATCAAGGAAGACACAGGTTTGTTTTTGGACATTTTGGTCAAAATTTCAATATTCTCGGTGTTTCTTTATTTACATAAACA
Organism: Mytilus edulis; assembly: GCA_019925275.1. Taxonomy (NCBI): domain Eukaryota; kingdom Metazoa; phylum Mollusca; class Bivalvia; order Mytilida; family Mytilidae; genus Mytilus; species Mytilus edulis. Next base: position 77,558,803 of record CM034358.1, on the reverse strand, counting down.
TTTTGTTTTAGTTATTTTTTAAAGGTAAAAGTGCTACTTATTTCTTTTGTATTGCATTATTCACAAATTTACTGATTTTAGTAAGTCAACATGGCTGCTTCATCGTTTAAAACTGTCAACAGTGAATTCGACGGTATATAACGAGAAATATATAAAAATTAAAATTGCAAATATTGGATATGAGACTTAAAATAATTAATCACATTTTGTCTAGCTAGTATCTACAAAATGGTGCATGCAAGCTATTTATTTATTACCTTTTTGTACATTTATCTGAACAGTGGGTAAAATAGAACAGCCACATATTGCATACCCCCCCCCCCCCCCTCCCCCTTCACTGACTTCGGTTTTTCTAATGACAGTATTTGTCCTACTAGAATCGAAATAATTCATAAAAGCCATAGATTTGTTGTAAAGTTACACATAGGTTGAACCGTGATATTCGTTTATTTTATCTCTCGCTAACGCTCAGGATAAAATTCGAATATCACGACCCAGACCATGTGTAAATCTACCCCAAATAAATGGCTTCGATGAACTATTTCTTAAATGTTATTTTTAAGGAGTCCTGCCCCCAAATACTCCTTGGAGAAGAAATACCATTTGAAAGAAACAGAAAAGATAAAAATGTAGTGATCCCTAACATCTCAATCCTGTTATTTCGTCTGTAAGCACACTGCTGCAGCTTACGTTTTCTAATGCGTTATCGAGACATCTTTTGTATATCTAAACTACTGCAAATGATCAAAATTGCTTTCATAAAGGAGCAGCAACTTAACTTAAAAAAAGGGGGGTACTTTATTTCATCTGAGTCGATTTTTTTCGCGCGAACGTTTGATTCGTTTTTTTTTTTTTCGATGCTGGTGATCAAAATCCTTTTTTTTCTCAATATTTAAAACTATAACGTATTTGGAAACTCTTGATTCAGAACATTTTTTTTATCATCTGTATGATCAGATTTTTTTATACAATTGGGGATCGAAATATTTCCATCCCTCATTTTTGAAATCAAATGATCGTTCCCTTACTGCTGGAAAAGTTGTTCGAAAACTTTGCATTTGGTTCTACGTAATGAACATTTAAATGACATAAAGTTTACAAGTGTGAACAAATCTTATGTATAGGTAGCTAAACAAGGTGTACAGATGCGAAAACATTTAATTTGGAACCAGTGTCCAGTACATTAAAGTAATTGTGACCATGTTTACTGTACACGGCGTTTGGTGTGAACACGGCTTAAGTCTTTTAATTCGAAATATCAACATTAATTAATTATAAAAAATCAGTTCCAACTTAAAGCAGCGGATTTGCTCAAAACACTTTTTTTCCTATGCATTGGGTACCGCTTTGTAAAGGTGGCTCTGAGTTCGAAGTTTTTGTCAGAAGTGTCGTATTTTTTTTAGTTTAATCTTTCCAGAGAATGATTTAAATTAATCGAAAAAAATGGCGTTTAAAATATATATGTTAAAGGGGCCATTTATCAATGAAATGATAGGGAAAATAGAGGTGTTTACATAATTTTATAGGATTATAAAAATAGCTGTCTGCGACACTAGGTCCAAAACTTTAATGTAAAAAGCTGAAATATAGCTTCAAAGAATAAGCAAATAAAAAAATATAGGTCACCAATAAGGAAAATTTGCTTTGGTCTTAAAACCAAAAATGTTGGCGGGAAAATGGAGAAATTTGGTGAAATGTCATTTTGAGCCATTCACAGATACACATAATAATGATAATATTTTTTTGTGACAAAAATACAATATATTAACATTTTAAATCAATCCAAATATCAAACAAATAACAGTGAATTTACGACACAAACTTTTCATGTGCATGGTAATTCATTCGGGAAATTAATTTATGCACAATCGAATAGTCCCGATTCCCCTAAGAAGCTTTCTCAGTCTTAACTAAGAAAAATATGATATATTGTCCTGAAGCAGTCAAAGAAATTGTATGTTTAATATGTTCCAAGAATCTACACAACAATATGAAATGGAAAATACAAAGGTTACCACAGATCTCAATGTAAACTATATGCACATGAAAATGTACTGGTAACATTCCCAAGTTATGTCTCTGTGAGATGTTTATTTACATCCCCCCTTTTTTCTCATTTTAGGGGAACATGAGAAAATACGAGGGCTTTAAAAACAGGCCTTATCGTACCTGGTCTTTTGCCATTTTTAATTAGGGGTATTGTGAAGCGAGGATTGTTTTGTTTTAAACTTTATCACAACTAGTACATATCGGCAACTGAAATATAAATAAAAAATTTACTGTTGTCATATACTTTTTTCATATGAAATAATTTTGTTCAAGAAGTGAATTTTCATGGGTATCCAAGTCTTTTGTTATTTCACTTGTTAAATTTATTTTTCACTCTATTTTGTTTTAGCTGTTAGTTTTAATAACTTTTACCCTAGAAACACAATTACTTTATAGTATCAAACAATAATTTTGTATTTTGTGAAATATTTCTAACGGTTTTCATGGATTGAGTTATCTGCCCCTTTTCATATTAATCTCCAGTGTAGAGGTCCATATATTTAGGAGGTACAAACACAATATGCCGAAGACATGTAGAAGTATGGTGAACAACTCATCTTTCAAATTGAACCTGAAAACACATTATTTTATGCCTTATTATCCATGACTGTCTGAATGCAAGGACGATTCAAAACTGATTCATTCGAATTAAGACAGCAGATAAAACAAGAGTGTGTGACTTTCCTCAATTTCCAACTGTACCATGCAACAATTTGACCCTTATGTACACGTGTTTGAGTGTGAAAGCAGTACAGAAAGACATATGATTGGATGCGGGAGTTGAAAGTAAGAATGCGACTTTGCAGTGATCTCATTCATGTCTGCTTTCAAAACGTTAGAATAACAATATGACATCCTAATATGTCTGTTTTGGTTTTTTCACTCATCGTTGTAAATATAATGGCATTTGAAGCGACTGTTAGTGAGAGGTTGAGCTAGGTACAAAACTAAGTTCAATCAACAATTTTCTTCATTTGAAAATGTCTGTTCTAAGTCAGGAATATGACAGTTGGTATCCATTCGTTTGATGTGTTTGAGCTTTTGATTTTGCCATTTGAGTAAAACTTTCAGTTTTGAATTTTTGTAATAGGTGAATATTTTTGAGATTTTACTTTTTTTTATACTAACATTTCAAATGTTAGATTACGGAAATACAGTGTTATCATTCATGCAGCACCGCTTTCAGATGTCAGAATGACAATATGTTAGACTAACTTTTTCGAATATGTTAGATCATACAAATGTATTTTACCCAAATGCAAAGCCAACTTTATTGAAAACTAGTAATTTACATCTTCTTTGTGCGTAGAAAAATTGTTTACATATTACAACAAGTATATATCAAGCAATTCAATTTCTAGAAGCTTCAGCATCAAATGAATGTAGGATATTTGAATTATTCCTTCGTTTTGTTCAAGGTATTTTTGTATAATGTTTGGTTCATGTTGATTTTAGCTTTCAGTTGTGTTTAGTAGACCGTTGTGTTGTCATTCCGCCGTGTTTGGGTTTTTGAAATTGTGTTAGACATACGAAGATATGGTAGGAGTACCAAATGAGACAACTCTCTACCCAAGTTATAATTTATAAAAATAAGCCATTATAGGTAAAAGTACGGTCTTCACTACGGATTTCACACTAAAAACCAAGCTATAAAGGGCCCAAAAAAACTACTAGTGTTAAATCATTCAAACGGTAAGAACAACGGCTAAGTCTATATAAAAAAACAAGAAACACTAATGAACCACATCAACAAATGACAACTTCTGAACATCAGATTACTGAGTAAGGACAGGTCCAAACTATTGCATCGGGTTAAAACGTTATAAATGGTATCGAACCTTCATCCTTATCTGAATAATAGTGTAGCATCACAACATAAAAAGACACACTTTAAAATATAAAATGAAATGGCTGAAATTAATCAATAGACATATTAACACAAGTGAACATACACTGAACAAACAAATGATTTTAGAAAATACAAAATCAATGATAAAAAGGTTGAATAATTAAACAGTAGTATAGCGCTGTGAAATGTTAAACAATTTAAAGAAACATACAGTTCAAATTCAGAAAGGAATATGTTGATAGAAATAATGTTGATGTTCATAGTACGATAAATAAAACATTTATAGTTAAACCAAACACTTATCAAAGCTGGTATAAAGACCAGTATAACACTGAATAAGTTAATATTGAATTACAAAAAAGCATTAAGAACAGTATCAACAGGTTAAATTAACAAGAAAGTACTTTTTAAAGAGTATTCCCAGTTGTTGACAGCTAGTTAAAAGCCAACAGTAATTAAAAATAAAAAGTCATGCGTAAGAGACTGCAATCAAATAAAACACAATTCAGGATAGTATTTTAACGTCATGGCAGTCAAATAAGACATGACATGTGCAATACCAAAATAAATGTATCGACAGATAGTAGGATAGTTTTACTATTAGATAAAAATGAACGTGGTTTGTGTCTTTATATATCACGTTTCTAAAGAATGCACATTTAGTTATGTTTTAATATGCTGATGGACAAATCGATAATAGTGCCATTGTAAACTATATTCAAAGATATAATTAAAAGATTATAAGTTTCTTTGAAGGTTCAATTAGTTTATAGGGATCTCATTGTGATATCAACGCTTTTAGTAATGTATCACCGTAAAATTTAAGATTTGAAATACCGTTTTTAATCCAAAAAAAATTAGAGATACAGCCAAATTTGCCTATCAAATCTTTGTATCTATGAAATAATTTAGTAAAAGTGGTCAGTTTAACTTTGACTTTTTGTAACTGTTTGTATGTTAGTGAAGAAAGTATAAAGATGTCATACTTATAACTAAGTCAGACAGACTCGCGTTTCATCTACAAGGAAGTCATTAGTAGCGGTAAACTGTATGTCATAGTAGGTAAACTTATTTTTTGTAACGGCATAAAGTCATCTATAATTTTACTGGTTGGTAAATCGCAGGTCGCAATGTGCATTCTAACTGTTGATTTATATTTGTTTGACACTTATTTCTGTTAATACAGATTGTATGTGATACAATCTCGAATACAATTTTTAATTTACTTGTTATACTCTCAAACAATAATACTTAAAATGTTAATTTGTTTTATGTTTTTTAACTGAAAGTACATTTTTTCCATACATTGTACTTTTCCATGGTTGTTGCATATTTTGCTTACATATTTCTATTGATATTTTGTTCATTTGTTTTTGATAAATTGTACGCCTACGAGTACTTCTTGTCTAGCCATTGGAATCAAAGCACAATTGCGTCATTTGTCCTTCATGCCCATATAAATCTGTGCATTTAATTTTTAAGGTATATATTAGCAAAAGTGTAGGAAATTGATAGCATTTGCTTAGTTTGTATTAGCAACTTTCAGGACAGTTTTTATTGAAACATTTCTCATGGGACCCTGCTTTTTACAAATTAACATTACTTAAACTTTAAAAGATGTGGTATGAATGCAAATGATACAATCTTCCATCAAAGTCACAATTTTTGAAAGTAAACCATATAGGTCAAAGTACGGTCCCCAATTACACACATAGGTTTCAACATTTTTACATATTTTCATTGATACAAAGCATGTGCATGCAATATTTAACGTAAAAGTACATCTGTTAGCACGTTCTTGACAGTTTCATACTCTAACTTTACTGTAACCAAGTGAAAAAGCTATAAAAAAACTATGACAGAGTGAATAAAATTAATTGATGACAATGTTGTTCATATTTTGTAAATACAGCTACAACAATAGTTGAAAGACCATAATTGAAAGAATTAGATATCCACGTTATTTTTTTGGAAGATTTTTTTTTTTATGTTTATAACCTTTGTTTATTTTTTTCCTAAAATCATAACATAACTAGACCTTCCTTGTAATAGACTACTAAAATGATATTGTACCCTTGATTATGGAAGACTTTGTACGGATATATCTGAAGAAGCGCTTTCAATTATCTTAGAAGACCAGTTAGCCTTGTTTTTAAATATTAAGATTTAACTCTCTCGAGTCGAGATATATCGTTACCCACGTGTCGAGCTATAATAATAAACACAACAGTGACGAATTTTCACATTTTTGCAGATTAAAGGGTAAGGGGATGATTTATTGAAGAACGAAAAATCTATTGTGTACACACTTAAAAAGGATTCCACGTGACGAACAACTGATTAGACAATAGTTTTAAGTTGACCAATGAATATAAATACATTTCATATACTTTGCTCAATAGGTAGTAGAATCGTTTGTCTTTATGTTCGATTATAAATTTGAAATTACCTTGAACGACAAACGACAAAATTATTTTACTCTCGTAGTGGGTGGTATTAACCATATCTGGGTTCTAAAAAATTCTTAACAACTTCTGGACAATTTTAAATCTCGGTCTATTTCTGAAATGAATTATAACATAACTTTTGATTTTTTAAACCAGCTGTTTACCACCATTCCCCAATAAAATTATAATTTTTTTAATGGTCATTGAACGACATTTTTTTTCCCATGTGACGTTTACATTTTCTGACGTCAGACACGCGCAGCAATTAATGTGTTTTTTAATTTGATAGATGCTTTTGTGCTTTTTTGTAAATGACTTTTTGTTTTGAAATTGTAACACAGTGATGACTGCTGTACCCATATTTTGACTATTGTATTTATTATCATGTCTTTTTTGTTCACGCATCGTTGTGAATATAACGGAATTTGATGCGCCTGTCATAAAAGTGATAGGTTTACCGCTATAAAACCATGTTTAATCCACCGTTTTTCTACATTTGAAAATGCCTGTACCAAGTCAGGAATATGACATTTGTTGTGAATTCGTTTGATGCGTTTTTTTCATTTGATTTTGCTATTTGATTAGGGACTATCCGATTGAATTTTCCTCGAAGTTCAGTATTTTTGTGATTTAACTTTTTACAATACAACTGGTATATAATACTAGCAATGATACTCTGTGGATGGATTTATCTGTTTTCTAGAGGTAAGTCATGTGAATTGACAACGCGTCATCACTTCAAGGGTTTAATGTTCACGAATATTAAAATAAGGTGGTGTAATGGGGAGATCATTTCGACGAAGAAGAACTCTGTATAAAGAATATATCTATAGTATATTGGGGATTTAATTTTGATCCAAGTATTATAAGGATGAAGTAAATAATGTTTTCGTTGATGATCTCACTGTTTATATGCAGTTTGTCTGGGTCTTTTTCTCATGATGAACATTTACTTGTCCAATCCTATTAAAATACAAATCAAGCATACTCTTCATCCACGTCACAATTAGTAAAAAATTAATGTCCTTTTCCTCTTAACTCTAACAACATTCTCTTTTGTAGAAATTAATTGTGTAATACTAACTGACAAGTGTTAATTTACGTTTTTTGATTGAGTTAAGCATGCCAATTGATATTTTATCGTGTGTTTTTCTATGTTGTAATGTTATGCTATTGTTTCAGAAAAAGAGAGGAGACGGTTTCGTACCATTAAAACGTTTAATCCCGCTACAAATGTTTGCACCTGTCCTAAGTTCCCGATTGAATGGTTTTACCAATCTTGTAATTTCTGGGCCCTTTATAGCTTGTTGTTCTGTGTGAGCCAAAGCTCCGTGTGAAGGCCGTACATTTACCTATAATGGTTTACTTTTATAAATTGTTATTTGGATGGAGAGTTGTCTCACTGGCACTCACACCAAATCTTCCTATATCATAGAACAGTAAATAAATAATATAATGCAAATGAATTGGAGAACGGCCCAAAGGAATGAAAATTTTCGAATAGTGTTTATCAGAAAGAAAATTATTAAAGAAAAATATCATATAAAATGGAAAAATTGAAACAGATGCGTTGAAGACACATATGTCTATAATGCAATCGATTCAATGCGTAATGTATGTAATTATTCAAAAAAGAAGGTGTGTAATTATTCAAAAAAGGTGTGTAATTATTCACAATAGAAGGTGTGCAATTAGACAGCTGTTGCGTGTTTCAATTTAAGATCAATTTATTATAAATCACTGTTATTATCTTTCAGTTATAGATTTACTTCTTGGAAGACACAGGTTTGTTTTGTACATTTTAGACAAATTTTTAGCATTCTCAGTGTTCATTATATGCACGAACATTTTGTTTAAGTTATTCTTACAGGGGAAATAGTGAAAAAAAAAGTCATTGCATGGATATATATCAAATATTTTCTTTTGATATATGAACGCAGTTGGTATATCTTCTATATCTTATTTCATTTATAAGATTAGTTTAAAACTACTGAAATTTTTTCTTTATATTTTTTCAGAATTATGTCAACATTTTGTTGTGTGGTCGCTGTCATCTTCACCATATGTCACGTGGTAAATGCAGGCAGTAAGAAGTTTTTTCATATTTATTTTCCATACAACACAAGGATCAGTCAATCATTCAATATAGAACTCATATCCCCTAAAAAACGAATTTTAATTAAAGTAAATAATTATTCTGTGTTCCCATTTAAATATTTCCTTTATTATGTAGCACCTTTATCATGTTTATAGCTCAATTAAACACGGATGTTTTTTTACACAATTTCATGCTTTCTTATACAGATTCCCTGACCTTATAGATTTGTTTATTAGACTTAATCAATAAATGTTCGAGGCAGGTTTATTTCAAAGTATAAATCGTCAAGATGGGAGTGGCACTACCATGGATTAAACTGATCGCCCTTCACGGAATGTAGATGACCACGAGTCATGATATACTTGTCGTTAGACTTATTTCAATTTTGATTAATATGTTTGTTTTTCACCTTCTTTTTCAACTTATCAATTTCAAAAGATTATTATATAATAGTGTGTCATGTGTTATTGTGTGAAACGAGAAAAAGTTTGAATTAATATTAAGTAGAATAGCTTTTCAATTAATTTCAATATTAATGTTTAACTTCAAATAAAAGTATAATAGATAGTGATGTTTGACCTTTTTATATTGTAAAGACAGTAGGGTTATTTTTTAAGCTTATACAAAAGTCTTAATACAGTTCTGATGTAAAAGAGAATAAATCTAATCAAAACAGATAAACAATAGTACACAAAATACAAGATAGAAAACTAAAGACCGAGAAACATGAATGACGCACACAAAAAAGATAGGATAATAGTTATCAAAGGTATCAGGATTATAATTTAGTACGCCAGACGCGCGTTTCGTCTACATGAGACTTATCAGTGACGCTCATATCAAAATATTTATAAATCCAAACAAGTACAAAGATGAAGAGCATTGATAATCCGAGGTGCTACAGAAGCGTAAGCATATACTCACATGTGGCATCTCTTGTTGCTTATTTTATAGAACGCACCTAGTAACAAGTCTTATTTTGTAAAAAGTCGTCAGGATTGTAGTAACGGTATTATGAACATATATGCTTTCATCTTTAGAACGAACCTACAGTTTATATTGATATATTGATTAATTTATTTGATAACTTTCTTACCAATTCAATGTTGCGTAATTTATTAATCTGTTCAATTATCAAATCTAAGTTTAATGGTAGCACATTTTCTTAAGGTCTTACTCGGCAATGTCATGCTTCGAATGGAACATGCGCAAAGAGAGGAAATACTTGTGAAACGGCTTACGGATCAGGATGGACAAATATAGGAAAATGTTGTAGAGGTGGGCCATGTTGCAAATGTAAGTATGTTATATATGTACTGAAGCTTATACGGTACAATTATGAAATAGTTTTTTCCGCCTCCAACAATTGTCACTTTACAATGCTTATGAAATTCGAAAAATTCAATTAAGTTCTTTGTGAATTATAATGCCAATTTAAATGGTACTGTAATCAGTTATACAAAGCTAAACGGTTGATACTATATTTACCTGAGTACAAAACTATGTCTGAACTGGTTATAATGTTTTCACGACTAATGTCAAGAATACTTAAAACAATATATTTGCATGATGTTGATATCTATTTATATCAATATCGATTTTTAATTTGCTGTTATTTTCTTCAGAAGTCGTCGCAAGTCAGTTCGATGGTCGATAAGATGGCTTCAGCCCAGTAGTCAACACTTTTTGTGCTGACATGAATTATCATTGATATGGCTATATTCATAAATTAATTGTTTACAAAAATTGTAATATTTGAAAAACTAAGGCTTTTCTACCTAAGAAACCTTTGCAACCAACAAATGTATTGTTCCAAATTGTCTCTGCCATACTGTTAATGTTTTCATTTACTTTGACAAAGCAGTATAAAGATTTCAAGTGAGAATTATTTTCATTGATGCATTTGATATAAGTGACATGCATTTGTAACTAAGAAATGTAAGTTTTACATCCTGGGGTCTTTTGACTTGAGGTTCGTGGTCCTAAAAAAATTTAGAGAATAAAGGTCAAGACGGAGGTCGTGTTCTAACGTTTAATTGGATTTTTTTACTTCTTTTAAAAAACCGATAAAGTTATCGACCACAGAATTTTGTCGTAACACATACACTTTAGTAGGAAGGATACTTTGGCATTGGAAAGGTGTTTTGATTGAAGTTCTTTGGCTACTTATTTTCAAATTGAGGTCAATGTTATATGTACACTTAACGTTTTAATTTTTTTTATCGATGCTTTAATTTAAATTGTATGCAAGATAAAGGTATTGAAGTGACCTTGTGTTAAACGGAGGTAGCTTATTTTTTGTACTTGTGAAAAGTATAGAAAATCATTCTTTTTTTAGAATAAGTGTCAATTAAGTTATCATATGATACCAGAAAGGAAATGTTTCAAACCGTGAATAACACATTATCTATAAAAATGTGTACATAAACCATATATATGTTTAAAATTAGCTAAAAGTAAGCACAGGAAATGATAGTTGTGTTCAAATTTTAATATTAATGGGATCAAAATATATCGTTTCTAGTGGAGAGATCATCAGTTGTTCTCTGAAAAATTTATTTTTAATTATAATTATAATAATCATTATCTTTATTATTATAATTATAATTATAATTATTATTATTATTATTATTATTATTATTATTATTATTTATTATTATTATTATTATTATTATTATTATTATTATTATTTTTTTATTATTATTATTATTATTATTATTATTATTATTATTATTATTATTATTATTATTATTATTATTATTATTATTATTACTTTTTTTTAGTATTATTATTATTATTATTATTATTATTATCATCATTATAATTATAACAGTGTGTCTGTTGTTAACAAAACGCTCGTCTAGCGTATATACAAAACGTAATCCTTGTATCTATGATGACTTTATTTACAACCACTTGGTAGATGCCACTGCTGGTGGAGTTTTAATTCCCCGAGAGTATCACAAGCCCAGTAGTTAGCACATCTGTTTTGACATGGATTATCATTGATATGATCATATTTATAAATCAACTGTTTACAAAACTTTGGAATTTTTGAACTACTAAGCCTTTTCTACTTGGGAAATATATTGCCTAAGCTGTTTGTCAAAACTTATTGGAATTTTGGTCCTTAATACTCTTCAACTTCGTACTTTATTTGACCTTTTATACTCTTTTAATTCGAGTGACACTGATGGGTCTTTGTAGACGAAACGCGCGTACGGCGTATATACAAAAATTAATCCTGGTATCTATGGTGAGTTTATTTCTAACGGTTACAATTGTCAGTTCAATGTGAAGATCTTCAACCGCAACCAAATGGAATGGTTTCTGTGAATGGTAGAGACATTGGGGATGTTGCCAATTTTTCATGTAAAAGTCCATATGAATTACGAGGAAGTCAATCACTCAGATGTACAGACTCTGGGTGGGATGATGACATTCCAATATGTTATGGTAAGTGAAACATTTAGTAAATATTTATTCAGAAGGTAAACATTTGTCATTTTATTGAAAATTGTGTAAACTTTCACAAGCGGGTGTATGCTAATGTACTTTATATTAAACGTGTCATATGCTGTTTTCTTATTCTTTGTTCAAATATTTTTTTGTTCTATTATTGGGATAAAGATAACACTACAAAATTGACTGGTGTACCCAAAGTTGTTTACATTCAAGCTTTATGATCTGTTAATTTTTCTTATACATTGCTTTCAATTTAATGTAACTATGTGCGATTGTAATACAGTGAGAGGTTAAGTAAGTAAACCAAAATAATCCACAATTTTTTGCATAAGGAAATGCATGTACCATATCAGGAATGTGACAGTTGTTTTCCCTTTGTTCGATTTTGCCATTTGAAAATGGACTTTCAGTTTTTAATTTCATTTGATGTTCAGTATTTTTGTTATTTCACAAAGCTAACTAGGAAATATTTAACCGCAATCTTAGAAAAAGAAATTAAAATAAGTTCATAATGATGAAACAACAAAATGAATGAGCACACAAAAAAGCGAATTCCATTTTTGGTAAACGGGAACTAAAATGTAACCTTATCATACGGATAAATAATTATTGATTTTTTATTAATTTATCTATTATAGGATGTCCAGGCGACAACCAAGTTTCTTTTAATGACAAAATATACACGATAACTTGTACCATCACATATTATGAATTTGCATTCGTAAGTATTACTATTTGAAATTCTTCGTGCTTTACATTTTAAAAGCCTGAGGGGAGACATTCAAATCATTCAAACCACAAAACTAAATGAATTTAGACAGATATACTTGAGTAATTATCTAATAAAACATTAAAACTTATGAAAGAATTTGAGATATCTACTTGTTTGGATTTCATAAGAGTTTTCTTGTACATTTTGGTTGAAAGTTGTTGTAATGCTTTTTCTCTAATTTTCATGCAATTTTTACATTTCCTGACCGGTGTTAGAAAAATATTTTTAATCTCTAGTGAAAAATTTGTTTTCAGCAAAAGATTGGTCGAAATTTTATTGGGACGTTAAATTTGTTTTGCATGTTTTGTTTCTTCTGAATCATGTGAATTTTCCTATTCTGACGTCATGGAAAAAGGCGATCCCCTGCCTTATGACGTCACATAAAACGTACACAACTTTCCTGAAATCTTTGAAAAAGAAGGATAAAAATCATTAGAGAAACAGATTCCACCACTTTAACTCGTGTATTATGATATTTCTCCACTAAATTTCAACTATTCATGCTTTTAGTTATACAATAAGTGGCACATTTTTAATTCATAAATAATAGTGGAAGTTATGAATATAGTATTTCACATTCACATGATGATTACAGGTACATTAAAAAACTTAAATGGATTAAAACTTCTATTGACGATATTCAATATCAGATTTATACAGTATGTATAGCAAATGTACATATCTTGTGCAATGCCATTGTTTGTCACTTTCAGAATTGTACACTGTGAACTTTTTAACACTCAACATAATATTCTAAAGAAAGAAATACTGAAAACAAAGTTTAAAGTTTTCGATGAGGTCAGGGGTTAAGACGTTAAAAACACTCATGAAGATGTGAAGATGACAGAGGCATGAACATCTTCAAATTTCTCTAAATATTAATTATCTCTACGATATATATCCTGAAATTAACACACTGATCGCCCATGTATAGTATTATGTGCAATCATACCACATCTCCTTATCTTATCCAAAATGTTATGCCTTTTTTTAACAAAACAGTTATTGATAAGTAGTATTTAATGAAACCCCAAAACATTTGAATTTGATTAGAAACATTTATAAGAGGGTCTCTGTGGCCGATTGGTCTAAGTAGTACTTCTGTAATCACTAACTAGTCAACACTGAGGTTGTGAGTTATATCCCCGCTCGTGCGGGTGCACTCATTTTCAGCCTTAATTTATCCTTTCAATTAATGTTGATCTATTTATTATTTTCATTCTGAATGTCTTCACTTGCAGGACTGAATGTTAAGCCAAACGGTAAATCTGTGGTAAGCTTGCTTGTTCGCTGAACCGTGGAGTCATTATTATGTCGGGTTTACTACCCTCCTTTCGAAGTAGCCTAGTCCTTTAGACTGATAAATTGGTAATCTGCTGGACTAATCTTTTTTCTTAAAGGAGGGTAGTTCACCTGACCTAACAATGACTTCACGGTTCAGCTTACAACCAAGCTAACACGATAATACATTTTTGGCTTCACACTCAATGAAATCGGCTGAAGTAGTCACTAAGTGCAACTTTTCCGGTATTGAATAAATATTTGAAACTACTAAAATAAACTTATTTATTGCATAAGGGACATTAAACTGAAGTACTAGTAGTGCAATTTATGCCTTCAATTATATATATATAAGTCTGAAAATTACACCAAACAGTGTTAGAGTTAGATTTTCTACTGACAAATATATATATATATATATATATAACAAGTCAAAAAGGGTACAACATCACCATTAAATAACTATAAAATATACAAATATTAGATATTTCGGATAACAGATATCCTTCTTCAATAATAGCACGATGTCAAATGAATCATGTCAATATATTCAAACTGAGATACTTTTTCTAAATCTTGAATTTATACAATTTAAGCGAACACCACAGACGCTGATAAAATTTTAAAATTTCCAAACACGGCGCAAAGATTACAAAGAGATATGCCAAATGAAAATAGTTATTTTCGTTGTGAACTGGCACAACTCTAGATTTCCAAAGGTTGTGACAGTTGAGATGTTATAACTGCATTGAGGGCAGTCCTCAAACAAAAAAATAAAAAATGTCCTAACCGATCCAGGATGTATAAATTACACAACGGTAGGGCAATTACAACAGAAACTACATATTTAAGCCTCCCAAACGAATAGCAGTCTAATAATGATTGAAAAAAATAAGTTTTATATAATGAAGTAAAATAATTGAACGTGGCAACGTACTTATACATCATCCCGAATCAATGGAAACCTGCAATTTAAACTGTTATTTTTAAAAATAATTTCGAACTGTAAAGCCAGTACTAAATCCGGCGTTGTTTGAAACAGGTGGTCACAGGAAAATGAGGGACTCGTTCTATGTTTTTTCATTTATGCCCTCTGGGGAAACTGTCCGTAACTTTCTGATCCAAAATCTTTCCCGAGCGACTCTGTCGACCTTCGACCAACCCTCGTTGTGGTCTATGATTGTGATGGTAAGGTTTTTGAGATCAGCTTGTGTGTGTCCAGGTGATCTCAAATGACGACTTACTGGTAGGTCGGGCTTGCAAGTGTAGTAACTTCGATGACCATTCATGCGTTTGTTGAATGGCTACTCTGTCTCGCCAACATACTGCATGCCACATCGACACTGAAGGATGTATACAACATTCTGGGTTTTGCAAGTTACATTGCAATATATAGTGTACACAGACCCAGTCGAGTGGCAAGTGAATGTTTGAGTATTCAGTATTTGTTGACAAGTCAGGCAACGTCTGTTACCACATGACTTGCACCATCCTGCAATTGAACAGCTTTTATTTGAGGAGACGTCAGCTCTAACAAATAAGTCTTTCAGACTTGCTGGTCTCCGAAAAGCTAAGACAGGAGGATTGGGAAAGATCTTGGATAATTTAGGGTGTTTGGCAATAGTTTGCCAATTGGCACGGATCAAACGTGAAAGGTTATTAAAGGCTGGATTGTATGTAAGAACAAACGGGACTATTTTGCTGCGTCTCTTCCGTTTGTACTGTAAGAGGTCATTGCGGCTGTTATTGTTAGCGCGTCTCAACTGTCACAACCTTTGGAAATCTAGAGTTGTGCCAGTTCACAACGAAAATAACTATTTTCATTTGGCATATCTTTGTAATCTTTGCGCCGTGTTTGGAAATTTTAAAATTTTATCAGCGTCTGTGGTGTTCGCTTAAATTGTATAAATTCAAGATTTAGAAAAAGTATCTCAGTTTGAATATATTGACATGATTCATTTGACATCGTGCTATTATTGAAGAAGGATATCTGTTATCCGAAATATCTAATATTTGTATATTTTATAGTTATTTAATGGTGATGTTGTACCCTTTTTGACTTGTTATATATTATATTTTGTAGTGTACAGAATCATATTACATGATCCATCACCCTGTAAGATTGATCGTTGACTATTTATTCAGTCATTTTATATATATATATATATAACTCGTCTAAACATCAACCCAACAATGTTAGATCTGTAAATTTGCTTTCGCAAATTTTTGGTTCTTCCCTCGCCGGGATTCGAACCCATGCTACTGTGATATCGTGACACCAAATCGCCTGCACTGCAGCCGTCCCGCTAGACCACACGACCACCTGGGCTATATATATATATATATATACAACTCGTCTAAACATCAACCCAACAATGTTAGATCTGTAAATTTGCTTTCGCAAATTTTTTTGTTCTTCCCTCGCCGGGATTCGAACCCATGCTACTGAGATATCGTGACACCAAATCGCCTGCACTGTAGCCGTCCCGCTAGACCACACGACCACCTGGGCTTCACAAAAATAAAGCTTTCGGTAGTCGTGTGTTACATTTCCTCGTCAGTTTTAATCTAGCGTCGTACTACAGTACATGATATATAAGGCATGGAGATGTTATTGTTACAGATCAGCTCAATTATCTAGAGTAAAGGATCCTAAAAATTAATGCAAGATACAGTCACAGAAAATAATTATATGTATAAGTACGTCTGAGTCAGTGACAACTCTAGAACAGATTTATCCATCGGATCACCAGCAATGATGGTGATACATGGCTGGCTACATTATGTATATACAACTCGTCTAAACATCAACCCAACAATCATAGATATGTAAATTTGCTTTCGCAAATTTTGTGTTCTTCCCTCGCCGGGATTCGAACCCATACTAATGTGATATCGTGACACCAAATCGCATGCACTGCAGCCGTCCCGCTAGACCACACGACCACCTGGGCTCTACAAAAAATAAAGCTTTCAGTGGCCGTGTGTTACCTTTCCTCGTCATTTGTAATCTAGCGGCGTACTACAGTACATGATATATAAGGCATGGAGATGTTATTGTTTCAGATCAGCTCAATTATCTATAGTAAAGGATCCTACAAATTGATGTAAGATACAGTCATAGAAAATAATTATGTTTATAAGTACGTCTGAGTCAGTGAAAACTCTACAACAGATTTATCCATCGGATCGCCATCAATGATGGTGATACATGGCTGTGTACATTATGTATATACAACTCGTCTAAACATCAACCCAACAATGTTAGATCTGTAAATTTGCTTTCGCAAATTTTTTGTTCTTCCCTCCCCGGGATTCGAACCCATGCTAATGTGATATTGTGACACCAAATCGCCTGCACTGCAGCCGTCCCGCTAGACCACACGACCACCTGGGCTCTACAAAAAATAAAGCTTTCAGTTGCCGTGTGTTACCTTTCCACGTCAGCTTTAATCTATCGTCGTACTACAGTACATGATATATAACGCATGGAGATATTATTGTTACAGATCAGGTCAATTATCTATTGTAAAGGATCCTACAAATTAATGTAAGATACAGTCACAGAAAATAATTATATTTATAAGTACGTCTGAGCCAGTGACAACTCTACAACAGATTTATCCATCGGATATATATGCATTATATTTCAGTCTAAAATTTAAATAAATTATAAGTTGATTTTTCACAAATGTAGATGTTTCTTGTAAAAAGATGTTTTCACGTAAAAATATTGTACTTTATCTAATCTGCCACAAATTTGATTACTTTCACGAAATAATATTCTTACATACTTATAAAAAACAAAATCAAAAAACCGATATCTTAAAATGTGCCGACATGTTTCAATGGTAAAATTAACATATGTCTGTAACATTTTATTGATATATTGTCTGTAAGAGTGAAATTTGTGTTTTTTGATAATTACGTTTCTGTTTACCTAGTATGTTGTACTTGTAGGGTTTATGTGGACGACGAGGTCAAACACCTATATCTGTGGAAACCAGGGAAGAAAGCATCTTTTTGAAACGTATAGTTTCATTAATCCCAAGTACAAATGGTAAAAACTATTAACTTGTGTCCCTTAATAAAACATTTTGATCATGTCAGGAAAAAAATTAAATGAATAAAACAGGACCCTATGAAATATTTTAAACCGACTTACATATTCCAATATGTATAAACATGTTGCTTAAAACTCGTAGAACAGTTTTTATGAGATTTTACTTGCTATAGCTAACTGAACTTGTATGACAGTCAAAAAAAAAAAAAAGAACAGAAACAAAAACGAAAAACAAGAATACCAAACGTTACAACCACCAAATTATTCAAGATCGGGATGTAAAAACACCTAGATCACGTGTTTCTCGTTTCTCGTTTTTTATATAGATAAAACCGTTGGTTTTCCCGTTTGAATGGTATTACACTAGTAATTTGTGGGCCCTTCATAGCTTTTTGTTCGGTGTGAGCCAAAGCTCCGTGTTGAAGGCCGTACATTGACCTATAATGGTTTACTTTTATTAATTGTTTTTGAATGGAGAGTTGTCTCATTGGCACTCACACAACATCTTCCTATATCGATGTATGTTCGAATATGTTTATTGAAATTCCTGTTTCCATATGTTTCATAGCAGTTAGTCAATTGTTTTTTTAAAGACTGGTGGATAGGTCTCAGTGACATCAATACCGAAGACACGTTCGTGTGGGTTTCTGGTCAACCTTTGACATACACTGACTGGTATCAAGGAACACCGATTCAACCAGATAATAAGAATGAAGCTGGAGCTGGACCTGCTAATTGTGCTGCATTGGTTAAATCTTATCAATATCAATGGGGTGATGAAGACTGTAATGACTACAAACGAATTATTTGTGAATCTTGGCAAGTATTCAATACAGCCTTTATGTTATTATATTTTACCATTTGATTTCATGATAACGTCATCTGTTTATGTGCTTTATGTGTAATATCGAACTGTGAATATTATTTTGGTTTTAAATTTTTTTCATCGTAACCAGTTATGCTAAATGTACTATCCAAGATCATAAAAATTCAGAAGAAATCAAAAATAGGAAATTATGTAATGCAAACAAAATCATGATAATCTCATGGGTAAAGCAAGCAGAGAAAACTAACGTGTTAGCAAGAGCACCACTTGAACAGTTTATGTTAGGTAAAAAAACAGATGAATATTAGACACATGTTAACTTTTCTTTGAATGTCCTGTACCAAGTCAAGAACATGGCAGTTGTTATCGAATATTTTCGTTTCTCTAATGTTTGTGCTATTTTGACAATTCTTGATCGGTGAGAGAAAAATATTTTTCTTCACTAATGAAATATCTGTGTTCGGCAAATGATAAGTTGAAATTTGATTATGAAGTTGAAATGTTTTGTTTTCTTCGGAATTTTCCAATTGTGAGGTCACGATTTAGAAAAATTTCTGAAAATCGGTGAAAAAGAACGATAAAAATCATCAGAGAAACAGACTCCGATACTACACTGCAACTCTCGAAATTTAGATTTTAATTATTGAGACACTCGGCAAGCCTCGCGCTTTAAATAAAATAACTGTCTCTAGTGGAGAAATATCGTAATACACGTATTGCAATGTAGGAAACTATATTTCTTTGAGACGTTTGTTTTGTTGCACTTAAGTGTTTCTGTTGTCCCGTTGTTTTATGACTTCTGAACATCGGTTACTACTGTTGCCTTTTTACATTTTTAAACATGCATTTAATTCAGGGTGTGTTCTCAATTTATACATGTTTTCTGAAAATCCAACGCTACGACATGTACTCTGGTAAGCATTTGTTGGCAACTTACAATGCTGAAAATCATTTCGTGAAAGCAAATGATACATTTTTCGAACGAAGTAACAATTCAAAATCCCAGAAATTACCGTTTTAATTTATTTTATGAAAATTTATGTACACAATTTCGTTTAGGGGAAATAAATTGGTATGCACATATTATACATCAATTTTTATAACATCATACTACAACAAATTCTTCTTAAATATGTTGTCTTCCAACAAAAGTAAGCACAAAATTATTCTACAATTGTCAATCAGTCAATCAATTTGAAATAACTTAATACAGCTGCATGTGAATACATCAGTGTTTTGTTCAAATCTTATCATATATTTCCCAATAATTTCTTTAACGAAGTTTGTTCCGAACCTGATTTAACGAAATTCACCGAAATATAATTTGCGCTTCTACATATTATGATGGGAAGGTCGGAGGTGTCCTGATACCCAAATCCCGGGTTTAAAAATATGAAATCCCGAGGTCGCGAATTTAAAACCAATTATATCCAGACCTCCCAAAATTAGAACGGATCCAAAAAGGGTCAATACCGAAATCCAGAGCTTAAAAAACGATCCCGACGTCCCGTAAAAGGTCCTGCCCCCTCTATTATACGAAATAGCTGTGAAAAATGATCTATTACTCGCCGAAATTTGATAAATGTGTAGTTAATAATATATATTTGTATTATTATGGACTATGAATGATACGCCTTTTCAGTTACGTTTATTTTGTCTTTTTGTAGATAACTTTATCACAGACTGATGTTGATGCCACGCTGAAAGAGTTTAAATTATTTCAATGTAATTTATGTATTATACAAATTACAATAAAAAAAATCGCAAATTGTAATTTATTTAAGTTTACCGAATATATACAAAATGAAATGAAAAATCAAGCAAGACTAACAAAACCAAAGGTTTCTGACTTTAGACAGGCGCAATTATGCAGGATGTCAGAAATGTTTTTGATATCTCAACCCTCCAGATATACCTCTATCCGATATGGGGAACTTAGTTCAAAAGAAGTCCCAGTCCGATGTCAGTTCAGGTAACAAATGAAACAAAACAAAATGACAATAATACATACATTAACATATATTGATTTAACTAATTGAAAGATAGTGTCTTCCTCATATGAATATCAAGCACAATCCTCCCCGTTTGGGGTTAAGTATCAAACTATCATAAACTAAGAACCTTGCCCGTATCATGCCAACATCTGGATTTAAAATAAATGTGTTTATTTCCGATGTAAACACACTATGAGTGAATCAATATCAAAGCCAAAATATGTCATCTTTAACTACATAATACCAGTATCATAATTGTAACCCCGGCTAAGTATATCTCTAGGATTTTGATTGGTTAACGCACGTCGTTAAAAAATAAATAGCCCCGTGGTATGTCTCTTAATCTTCCCCGGGGATGTCACGCGCGTTTATACGGGACATGCGTATATATTGAAAAGGGGAAAACTATGTGCTTCTCATATGGAGAATGAAATTCCTGACAAAAGATCTTAAACATTGCGTCATCAACAGAAAGAGCAAACATTAAAAAGCCTGGTAATGTAATCATTACGATAATATATATCTGTAAAAAATGAGGACACACTCTTTGAACAGTATATAAAAAAGATGTTTTTATGATTGCCAATGAGACAACTAGATATAGGAAGATGTGGTGTGAGTGCCAATGAGACAACTCTCCATCCAAATAACAATTTAAAAAAGTAAACCATTATAGGTCAATGTACGGCCTTCAACACGGAGCCTTGGCTAACACCGAACAACGCACGTCGTTAAAAAATAAATAGCCCCGTGGTATGTCTCTTAATCTTCCCCGGGGATGTCACGCGCGTTTATACGGGCATGCGTATATATTGAAAAGGGGAAAACTATGTGCTTCTCATATGGAGAATGAAATTCCTGACAAAAGATCTTAAACATTGCGTCATCAACAGAAAGAGCAAACATTAAAAAGCCTGGTAATGTAATCATTACGATAATATATATCTGTAAAAAATGAGGACACACTCTTTGAACAGTATATAAAAAAGATGTTTTTATGATTGCCAATGAGACAACTAGATACAGGAAGATGTGGTGTGAGTGCCAATGAGACAACTCTCCATCCAAATAACAATTTAAAAAAGTAAACCATTATAGGTCAATGTACGGCCTTCAACACGGAGCCTTGGCTCACACCGAACAACAAGCTATATATAAAGGGCCCAAAAATTACTAGTGTAAAACCATTCAAACGGGAAAACCAACGGTCTAATCTATATAAAAAAAACGAGAAACGAGAAACACGTATAAAGTACATAAACAAACGACAACTACTGTACATCAGATTCCTGACTTAGGACAGGTGCAAACATTTGCAGTGGGATTAAACGTTTTAATGGATCTAAATTTTCTCCCTTTTTCTAAAACATGTAATAACATCATAACATAGAAAAACACACGCTAAAATATCAATTGGCAGGCTTAACTCAATCAAAAAACGTAAATTAATACATTATAAACAACTAATTTTGATCGGCGATATCTGAATTCAAATGCACAGTTAATAAAATATTAGGGACAAACATTCAAGGCACAATAAGCAAACAAACAAGTCCAAACAAAGCCATGGCAAGACACCACTACAAAATAAATCCTTCGAAAAAATTCACTTTAGAAAAAAAAACGGTTTTAATAATACAGGTTAATCTTGAAGTTTATACAAATGTAGTATTACTACTAAGAAGAAGTGAAAATTTGAAGATATTCCAAATAATCAAAGCTGGTATATAAACAAGATCCATATAAATATAAAATATAAACTGTCCACAAGATACTAAAATGACACAAACATTAACAACTATAGTTCACCGTACGGCCTTTAACAATGCGTTAAACCCATACCACATAGTCAGCCATAAAAGGCCAAGAAATGACAATGTAAAAGAATTCAAACGAGAAAAACAAACGACCTTAGTTATATAAAAAATGAACGATTGACTAAATGCTGTTCTCAATCTTCTCGATCTGATTTTTTTTTTCAAAATCATGTGATGCAAGGGGAAAATATCAATTAATTTTGAAAATGCTATAATCAAACTTCGCTCTCGGAAAAACAAATATCTATTAACAATCAGTAGTTGTTGAGTAATAAGCATTTTGTTTTTAAAAATAGAAAAAAAAAATTACAAAATTATTAGCATGGTTTATTTGATACGAAAACGCATTAGTTCAATTTTATTTATTTAGATTGGTCCTCTTCATCTTTACTGATATTAAGAAAAAAAGTTCAATTGAAACTGTGATTTTTTAACGTTTATTATCTCAAAAATGGGTAAAATTAAGAAAATGCATCAAAATTGGTTTCTTTCAAAAGTCGGAACACAAAAAGAAGTGCACCACCCTAAGATGTTTCCTTTGCCATTTTTGAAGTGTCATATCAACATTCTTAAGGAATTCGACATAATGAAGCTTGGCGATTTTGAGTAATGAAATCGAGGATTTAAAACCGCCCTTACATAATTAAATTCATCACAGCACTTCCAAATTATATCAGAAATTGACAGAAGCAATTTTTTCTCTTTTATTTTGATGTATACAAGCTCCCCTATTGGTGTATTACATAAAGTACAATCGGACATACGAATGTACTTCTTTAGAGGAAGAGCTGAAAATATTGATAAAATCATCAAAACAGATACAAAAACCAAGTAATTAACAAAAGAAATGGACGAACTTACCAAGAAACACCACTTCAATGACAAAGAAAATGTCACTTCAATGATGCCAGAGCAACCTGATAGTCCGTCTTGTCCACAAACATCTTTTCAGACAAAAAAACATTTCAATAGTGCATCCCAAACGCAACTGGTTATGGCAAAGACCACTGGGATCCTTTTATAAAGATTCTTCTACTTGGCACTGTAATTCTCCAGTTGGTCGTGACACTTTGACTCAATCTATGAATCAAAATTGTCAATGTCATCAACTTTACTTTGCACTTCCCAATCTGGCTAGTTCCTAAACATTGTCAATAGCATCAATTTCACTATGCACTTCGCACATTGGATAGATCCTCAAAGCTGTAAAAATTTCAGATTCATCTAACGAAAGATTTTGGACACTTTTTAAACACTTAAGTGTCTATTTCAGTTGATTCAATTAGTTAATGTGAATGATTTTAACTGATTTAGTCATTCAAAAAGCTCAAATTCAAGCTTAAATATGAAAAATCTATCAAATATGCCAAAACAATGTCACTTTTCAGATGTTTTTTGTCAACAATGAAAGTGGCCGCATCCGTGTTCATCTCCAACCTTTATATATGTTATGTATTATCATCAAATACAACTTACATTTCAATATTAAGAATGAACGCAAATGCGTCCATTTTCATTTAAGACGTCTAAAATTTAACTTACATGCTAAAATAGTGAAGATTTTTAGTAATTTAGCATGCCTTAGTGATGCTAGTACCCGATATATGTGCATTGTATTGTCAAAAACAGCCCATATTTATGTAGCAGAAGCATTATACTTTCCAGTAAATAACTAAAACTTTACATTTTAACAATTTTGTAAAACTCCTATATTTTGGGGCCAAAAAGGGGTCTTACCGGAACTACTCATTGGAAATTAATTTATTTCTTATGGAGTGTAGGATACTACCTTTTTGGAATAATTAGATACAATCCTTAAATATTTACATATTTAATCACAGATATTCATAGTTTTATTAAAAAGTAAAATTACAAAAATATTGTACTCAGAGGAAATCCTATCGGTAAGTCCATAATCACATGGCAAAATCAAATGACAACAGCGTTGTTTTTTACCGGAACAACACGAAATCAAGAAAAACATTATTGTTTTGAATGGCCGGAAAACGTTAATCAATTTTATATCACACGGACTTTAATTATTTATATATTGCTCATATATATGCTGATGCACCAAATGTTTCAACCATAAAATACTGGAATTTGTGGAGCAGTGTCACAGTTGCTGAACAACACCTTTATGTTGATACCAGAGAGTTGATTTCCACTCTATGTCATTTGTGTAACTTGTTATTTGGACGCCATTGACAATGGATCTATCCGGAGTGGAAAGTGAAACGGTTGAACATGGTAATGTTATCTGTCGATTTGGAAAATGCGAAGGTAATGTTAGCTGTTGATTTGGGGCAGGCGAAGGTACTATTAGCTGTTGATTTGGGGCAGGCGAAGGTACTGTTAGCTGTTGATTTGGGGCAGGCGAAGGTACTGTTAGCTGTTGATTTGGGGCAGGCGAAGGTACTGTAACTGTTGATTTGGGGCAGGCGAAGGTACTGTTAGCTGTTGATTTGGGGCAGGCGAAGGTACTGTTAGCTGTTGATTTGGAGCAGGCAGTGTTAATGCTAGCAGCTGATGATTTGGAGGGGCGAAGGTTATGTTAGCTGTTGATTTGGAGGAGGCGAAGGTTATCTTAGCTGTGGATTTCGAGCAGCCGAGGGAAATGTTAGCTGTTGATTTGGAGCAGGCGAAGGTAATAATAGTTGTTGATTTGGGGCATGCGAAGGTAATGTCAGCTGTCGATTTGTTGAACAGGGGAAGGTAATGTTAGCTGTTGATTTGGAGTAGACGAAGGTAATGTCAGCTTTTGATTTGTTGTTCAGGGGGAAGTAATGTTAGCTGTTGATTTGGAGTAGACGAAGGCAATGTTATCTGTTGATTTGGAGCAGGCACAGGTAAAGTTTGCTGGTGATTTTGGGCAGGCAAAGGTAGTGTCACCTTTTGACTTGGGGCAGGCGCAGGTACTGTTAGCTATTGATTTGTTGAACAAGCGAAGGTAAATTTAGCTGTTGGTTTGGAGCAGCAAATGTTATGTTAGCTGTTGATTTTGAACACATGAAGGTTTTATTAGCTGTTGATTTTGAGTAGACGATGTTAGCTGTTGATTTGGAGTAGGCAAGGGTAATGTTTGCTGTTTTGATAGGGGCAGGCGAAGGTAATGTCAGCTGTTGACTTGGGGCAGGCGAAGGTACTGTTAGCTGTTGATTTGTTGAACAAACGAAGGTAAAGTTAGCTGTTGGTTTGGAGCAGGCAAATGTAATGTTAGCTGTTGATTTGGAGCAGACAACGGTTATAATAGCTGTAGATTTGAAGCAGACGAAAGTTATGTTAGCTGTTGATTTGCTGAACAGGCGAAGTAGTGTTAGCTATTTATTTGGAACAGGTGAGGGTAATGTTAGCTATTGATTTGGAGCAGGCCAAGTTAATAATAGCTGTTGATTAAGAGTAGGTGAAGATAATGTTAGCTGTTGATTTAGAGCACGCGACGGTTATGTGAGCTTTTTATTTGGAGAAGGCGAAGTTAATGTGAGCTGTTGATTTGGAGCAGGCGTAGGTAATGTGAGCTGTTGATTTGGAGCAGGAGAAGGTTATGTCAGCATTTGATTTGTTGAACAGGGGAAGGTATGTTAGCTGTTGATTTGGAACAGATGAAGTTAATGTTAGCTGTTGATTTTAAGCAGGCGGAGGAAATGTTAGCTGTCAATTTGGGGCAAGCGAATGTATTGCTAACTTTCGATTTCGGTTTAACAGTCGAAGGTAATGTAAGCTGTGGTTTTGTTGAGCAGGCGAAGGTAATGTAAATTGTTGATTAGGAACAGTTGATGGTTATGTCAACTGTTGATTTGGAGCAGGGAAGAGTAATGCAAGCTGTTTATTTGGAGCAGGGAAAGGTAAAAATAGATGATGATATGGTGCAGGCGAAGGTAATGTTAGCTGTTGTAATGGAGCAAGCAAAGGTAACGTTACCTGTTGATTTGTTGAACATGCAAAGGTAATGTTAGCTTTCAATTTTGGGAAGGCGAATGTAATGCTTTCTGTCTATTGCTTTAACAGGCGAAGGTTATGTAAGCTTTTGGAGTAGGCGAATGTAATGTCAACTGTAGATTTGATGAATAGGTGAAGATAATGTTAGCTGTTGATTACTTGAACAGACGATGGGAATGTTAGCTATTAATTTGAAGCAGGTGAAGGTAATGCTTGTTGTTGATTTGTTGAACAAGCGAAGGTAAAGTTAGCTGTTGATTTGGAGCAGGCAAAGGTAATGTAAGCTGTTGATTCGGAGCAGGTGATGGTAATGTTAGCTGTTGATTTGTTGAACAAGCGAAGATAATGTTAGCTGTAGATTTGTTAAACATGCGACGGTAATGTTAGCTGTAGATTTGGAGTAGGCAAAGGTAACATTAACTGTTGTTTTGGAGCAGGCGACGGTATGTTAGCTGTTGATTTGTTGAACAGGCTAAGGCAATGTTAGCTGTTTAATTGGAGCAGGCGATGGTAATGTAATAACTTGATTTGGAGCAAGCGAAGGTAATGTTAGCTGTTGATTTGTTGAACAGGCGAAAGTAATTTTAGCTGTTGATATGGGGCAGTCGAAATTAATGTTAGCTGTCGATTGTAGAACAGGCGAAGGTAATGTTAGCTGTGGATTTGTATCAGGCGAAGGTAATGTAAGCTGTTGATTTGGGGAAGACGAAGTTTATGTTAGCTGTTGATTTGGAGTAGGTAAAGGTTATGTAAGCTGTTGATTTGGAGCAGGTAATGGTTATGTTAGCTGTTGATGTCGAGCAGGCGAATGTAATGTTAACTGTTGATGCGGAGCAGGCAAAGGTAATGGTAGATGTTGATTTGTTGAACAGGCGAAGTTAATGTTAACTGTTGATATGTTGAACAGGCGACGGTAATGTTAGCTGTTGATTTGTTGAACAGGTGACGGTTATGTTAGCTGTTGATTTGTTGAACAGGCGAATGTAATGTTAGCTATTGATTAGGAGCAGGAGAAGGTAGTGTTAGCTGTTTATTAGGAGCAGGCGGAGGTAATGTTAGCTCTTGACTTGGGACCGGCAATGCATTTGCATCTGGATTTCTTTCCTTCATTTCAGCAAAAATAATTTGTCCCAATTCAAATTTTGCCTTGTCAGAAGTTATTTTATATATTTGCCAAATCGAGACACTTGTGTGGCTAATAATAAACATGATTATAGCATTTGCAAGGTACCTTCTTTATTTTAGAAAAATTGCACTAGTCGTTCGGATTGAATAATTTGTTTAAACTTCCGATAACGAACAAAGTTTACTCACACCTATTCTAGAGGAGGCGTGAATCAGATGTGGATACTTCAAAATTCCAAAGATCTTTTATAGTATTTACAAT
>CM034358.1:77520314-77530716 GCA_019925275.1 Mytilus edulis | reverse complement strand
CTTGTTTCGAAGACAATTGGTCCAAAGGTCATCATGTTGGGGAAATTGGTGAGTAGTTGTTTATAAATTTCTTTATATTACTTTCATTTAATGTATGATCACGTGACTCTTCTTAAATTAATAATGTATACGGTCTATATTTACCTCGACAAATCAGTGTTTGTATCCCCCGCCGCAGTCCAGAGAAAGGGGCATAGACATATCATACCATCTATTTTTAGGCGCACCGATGTCTACATTTTCATTTGGATTTTTATGAATTTAATATCAAAGGTTCTTATACAAACTGCTTCAGTTGAAATGTATTGCTAAACTGTTTTCTGTTGAGAAATATTTGAAAAATTAAATTCAAAGCTACGTAGCATTGCCAACAAACTATTGTTAAGTGTTGCTTTATTGAAAATGACATTCAACAGATATAAGAAAATGTGCTATGAGTGCCGATGACACAACTCTACATCCATGTCACAATTTGTAAAAAGTTAACCATTATAGGTCAAAGTATGGCCTTTAACACGGAGCCTAGGCTCGCACCGAACAAGGAGTAATAAAGGGCTTCAAAAAAGACTAGTGTAAAAACATTCAAACAAAACACCAACAGTCTTATACATTTATAAAAAAACGAGAACAAGAAACACGTATGAACCTCATCAACAAGCGAAAACCCCTGATAAACAGACACTTGACTTAGGACAGGTGCAAACACATCCAGCGGGTTTAAACGTTTTAACATGTGACAACCTCCACCCTTACATGAAATAGCAGCACAACACCAAAACATAGAAAGACACATCATAAGATATCAATCTAAATGGCTTTACTCGATCAAAAAGAAATATCAGCAAACCAAAAACACATACAGTGAACGAATAAATGTGATCTATGGCACAATACAATTGCAATTAACAACAGAATATCATATAACATACTGAAGCAACTACAGTTAAAATTAAGTATGTTTGGAAATTGGAACGTTTTATTTTTTACACGATTCAGATTTAACCCGCACAGGAATTAAAATTGGGAAGCAGAAGTATTTGTTTTATCAAAAAATGAAACGTAATGGATTTAGTTCTTCTGAAGCGCTTTACTTAATTAACTCTTATACGGATACTCAAGCATCTTAAAGTACTTAATTTATTATTTCGTGCTGTGTGGCATATCTTTATTTGTTTTAAATAAAAAAAAAGCAGGCCTTTGGATTTAAATTGTGAATTGTTTCACGTCTTATCTCTCTGTGCCTTTTATATCTTAGCAGCATACTGCATTTCTCATAGCTGAAGGTCTTATTGTAACCTAAGATGGTGGATTGACTCATAATGCATCCAAGGCTAAATCTTTTGTAACAATAATTCACTATAGATACCGCTTTTTTAATCCACAAACAAACAAATAAAAACGTAATTTGTTGAATAAAAACAATGTTATTATAAGCGAAGACATTTATTATAAATGTTAAATACCTTTAGGCAAATATTGTCTTTTTCAGATCTATGACATCATTTTCTTTGTGTTGCTATTTGTCGTGTTTGTATTTAGCTTTGGTGTCATTTACCATGCAAACATGTACCCGAACAACGTCTGCCCTAGCCCTAACAACAGTACAAACACGACCAGAAGTGCATATGGACTTTTAAAAAATATTATATATATGCCATATTGGCAGTTATACGGGCAATTGGATTTAGAAACCTTTGAAGGTAAGACTTTGATGTTTTGTGAAATTCACTACTTGCATGTTGCAAAATACATTTTTGCTTAACAATATATTACAAAGAATCTTTCAATATACAACAGAAATATGTTTTACTTGGAATTTTAAGAATTAGCTATCAATACAGTAAGTGAATTGTCGATATGTATATTTAGTTGTTAGCAATTGTTTTTATAATCAAGGGCATATAATTATACTGGATTTTGTTGGACAATTAGTTTTTAGCTCACCTGGCCTGAAACGCCAAGTGAGCTTTTCTCATCACTTGGCGTCTGTCGTCCGTCGTCGTCCGTCGTCGTCAACTTTTACAACAATCTTCTCCTCTAAAACTACTGGGCCAAATTAAACAAAACTTGGCCCCAATCATCATTGGGGTATCTTGTCTAAAAAAAGCATTTAGAGCAAATCTGACATGGGGTAAAATTGTTTATCAGGTTAAGATCTATCTGCCCTGAAATTTTCAGATGAATCAGACAATCCGTTATTAGGTTGCTGCCCCTAAATTTAATTTAATTTGGTAATTTTAAGAAAATTTCGCGGTTTTTGGTTATTATCTTGAAAATTATTATAGATAGAGATAAACTGAAAACAGCAATAATGTTTAGCAAAGTAAGATCCACAAATAAGTCAACATGACCAACATGGTCATTTGACTCCCTTTATAGTCAATTTTTAACCATGTTTCGTAAATGTTTGTAATCTTTTACAAAAATGTTCTCTGAAAGTACTTAGACAAATTTAACTGTACTTGCTCATTGTTGAAGGCCGTACGGTGACCTATAGTTGTTAATGTCTGTGTCATTTTGGTCTTTTGTGGATAGTTGTCTCATTGGCAATCATACCACATCTTCTTTTTTTATATTGTACACAATCGTCAGAATGGTATATAGTTTTAAAACTGTGTCTGATGACCCCATCCGCGAACCAAGATGGTCGACATGGCTAAAAATAGTACATAGGGTAAAATGCAGTTTATGGCTCATATCTCTGAAACCAAAGCATTTAGAGCAAATCTGGCAGGCTAACATTGTTCATTAGGTCAATATCTATATGCCCTGAAATTATCTGACTATTCAGGCAACCCGTTGGTAATGTTAAGAAAATTTTGCAGCTTTTGGTTATTATAGAGAGAGAAACTGTAAACAGCAATAATGTACAACAAAGTACTTATATATTTATTACCAAAATCTATATAAAAAGACCTTAAAATAAGTCAACATGACAAAAATGGTCAATTGACCCCTAAGGAGTTATAGCCCTTTATAGTGAATTTTTTACAATTTTCATATAATTTGTAAATTTTTACAAACATTTTCCGCTGTAACTTCTGGGCCAAGTTTATTATAGAAAGAGATAATTGTCAACAGCAAGAATGTTCGGTAAAGTAAGATCAACAAACACATCACCAAAACACAATTTTGTCATGAATCCATCTGTCTCCTTAGTTTAATATGCACATCGACCAAGGTGAGCGACACAAGCTCTTCAGAGCCTCTAGTTTTATTTTTTTTTCTTAAAAGAAAATAAGTCCCATGAACCCCTACTTGTTTGACATTTTGGAAGTATTTATGAAAAGTAATTATCTCGTAGAATTTAAACCTATTCTATCGCTTGATGTTTCCGCAATAAAGAAAAAGTTAAGTTTCCCCTAAATAACCTAAATAAAATATCTGATTTCTTAAAATTTCAATGTGTTTTGATAAAAAAAACTAATTTTTTAAATTTAAATTTGAAAATACATTGACCCAAAAGTTTACAGGAAAATGTATCGTCGAACATTTAGACATCCCAGCTACCTAGAATCTATAATAAGACAGAGTTAAAAGGTGTAGCAACTTATTTCTGTGTCATTGTCATTATTTGTAGTATTTGCTCATGCTTATTAAAAATTGGTTGAAACATCTGTATAAGTTTATTGTTGACATATATTATTCATTTACAATAGATTTAGAATAAAAAGTAGTATAAAGTAGTCGTAGTAAGATTTTCGTGATCAATGGTACGAAAGAATATTTCCTATCGACAAAAAAAAAAGCATCAAGAAGAATTCATAAATTAAAATTACAGACAAATTGATTATACGTTACTGAATAACTTAGTTAGTACTCGTATATTTGTTTGTGAACGTGTGTCATAGATTTTAGAGGTAAAAAACCGGTTTCTTCATTTCTATTACTTTCGCCACGAATTCAATACTGGTGGAAACTGTAAAATAGGATACATGACCAACACGGTGATTTCCGTTTTCCTATGATCGTCTTCATTTTGTTAAAAATACTATACTATTTTTCCCAGTCTATGTCTTTTATCTCTTTTATTTTAGATAGCGAATTATACAAAAGGCTTAAGATCAATGTTTTCCTTCACATTTGTAAAATCAATCGAATAACAAATTCCCAACTTAAACAGCAAGTATTTCATGTATTTAAAATAGTTCTTAAAAGTACTTATTAGTAATTATTTTTCAATTGATGATGTGTTTAGTAAATGTAAAATATAATAAAACTGCAATTTTATTCTATTTATAATTAAAAGGAGATAAAACAGAGGAAATACAAGGAACTGTTGTTAGTGGCCCGGAAGTCAGTGAGATTAATCTAGTATTGCTAGCTATCTATATGGTATTGATGCAAACCATTCTCATCAATTTTCTTATAGCAATGTTTTCGTAAGTAGTTGATTATAAAAAAAAACCCGATACATACTGGTACAAAAAAGAAGACACATTGTAAAATATAATGCGTACACAATTCAAATGCAAATTGATATATATATAACAATCAGATGTTGCATGATTACAAATGTGACAAGATAGAGGTGAAAGATACAAATTCATAGGTAGAAGACAAACTGAAAACGCGTTGTATATGCTCATACATGCAGCTTGTTTGTGTTTATAGATATAAGAAGAAGTGGTGTGAGTTTCAATGAGACAACTTACCTTTCAAGTCCAAATTAAAAGCATTTGTCTATTCAACTTAACAGTGGTGTCATTTTTAGACGACATGGGATATTGTCAATTCAACAAGCGCTATAACTCCTTATTTCCAATTTCTAGTTGAAATAAGATTGGCTTTATTTTGTATCAGACAGAACGATTATTCGACCTGACACGTTATTGTAACGTGATTATGTTATCGACTTTGACATACATGTAGTGACCATATGATCAACAAACTGGTAAATTTCTTGTCGCAGTTTTTACTCTACTTTTGATGGTGGCGTTTGGGAGTATTTATGATTTGTTTTATCAACGAATCAGTGGGTTCATTATGCAATATAAATGGTTCAGATTTACAATACATGAAGATGATGATTTTTCACCCAGTAGTTGAAAAACTAAACATTAACAAAATTCGGAATGCATGATCACATTCATTGTTTTTTATACTTCAAACGCAATACCGGTATAAATGGTTGATTAATCATTTGAAACATAGCATAGAAATTACATACTAGCGCTGTAAACCTCATCTGATAAGTTTGTCAGTATATGTTTTGTACAGAAACGCGAGAAAAGTAAAGCGTACATACCTACAAGTTCAAAGTAACTTACAATGTATTTTAATTTTGTTTATATTAAATGCATACTTTATAGATTAAATTTCAGAGAAAAACAAATATATATATAAACATTGTATATCTTTACCCTTTTAATGTATTTTCATATCATTTTAGTTTTTGTTTAAAAAAATTGAAACACACTTTTGATGTATATTATAAATATTTTGTCAAATTTTTATAATCACGCAGCTTTCCAACTATCATGTATAACTGATCAATAGCGCTAATTGATAGTTAGATTTGTATTGTAATACCAACATAAATAAACTATTACATAAGTATCACATTTTCTCCTATTATGCTAGGGTTCGTCAATTTCTTTCAATCATAATATAAAATATTTTTTGAAGGTCAGACATAAAAGGTCAAAAAGCGGTTTTTATAAATGGCGATACATTCAGTGTTAAGTAAATATAAAGTGAATTCCAGAAATGGATAGAAAAATTCATTGAAAACAAGATTCATTGACTCGGAAAGTATGATTTTATTCTTTTCTCTTTTTTGTCTATATTCATTAAGTTAAATACCAATATCGTTAGAAACCACATTTTATATTCCGTGTCAAAGATCATCTGTTATCTGTATTTATCTTTGCATCATTGGCCTAATCTACTCTCAATTCAATAGTGTCAGCATTTTAACAATTTCACAAATAATGACATTCTTTTCTAAACCAATCTTGTTTTGATTATTTTGACAGGCACACATTTAATAAGTTTCAAGAAAACAATGAACTTGTTTGGAAATTTCACAGATTTTCGCTTGTCCAAGAGTATTATGATAGATGTTTGTTGGTGCCACCACTAATAATCATAAACCACATAAAGAGGGCCTTCTTTTATATCCTGTACAAATGTTGTGACAGTAAAACAAACCAAGTAAATGTTTTCAGTACGTAGGTATCTTATACTAGTAAACGCAAAGAATTTTAATATAAAAGTTAACATTGTAGTGTTTCATTTTATCGTTTTATTACTTTTAGGAGGTAATAAAATTGAGAATGGAAATGGGGAATGTGTCAAAGAGACCGCAATCCGACCATAGAACAGACAACAGCAGAAAGTCACCAATGGGTCTTCCATGCAGCGAGAAACACCCACACCCGGAGTTGTCCTTTAGCTGTCCTCTAAAAAAATATATATACTAGTTCAGTGAAAATGGACGTCATACTAAACTCCAAATTATACACAAAAAGCTAGAATAAAAATCATACAAGACTAACAAAGGCCATAGGCTCCTGACTTGGGACAGGCGCAAAAATGCGGCGGGGTTAAACATGCTTTTTGAGATCTCAACCCTCTAGCCAACGTAGAAAAGTAAACGCATAACAATACGCACAGTTCAATTCAGTTCAAGAGAAGTCCAAGTCCGATGTCAGAAGAGGTAACAAAAGAAAATAAACAAAATGATGTTAATTTGAAAATGAGTATGGGAATTGTGTCAAAAAGACAACAACCCGGCTTGAGTGCAGACAACAGCCGAAGGTGGTCCTCAGTTAGTCCCTTAACAAAATAGTGCACTTTTTCAGTGAAAATGGACGTCACACTAAATTCTAAAACATATAAATGAAATAAATGTGCATTCATTAATTTCCATGTGTGAGCTAATGTTAATATATGCATTGGAATTGCTTAATATCCTCAGGCTGTAAAATTTTCATTTTTTTTCCATCATTGTAATTTGATTTTACTAATTTAACATCAGAAATGTAAAAAAATGGTGAATATTGACAAAAGAGTAACAGTTTGTTGAAATTTGATTTTTTTCCTTGGACATCGATGAAGTTTTGTATGTCTTCTCATATAAAAAATGCCATTAAAACGTCTCAAAACTTTAAACTAACCAAAGTGGAATGCCAAATGTTCGTGTTGATATATGTGAATCCCGAATTTAAATGTTCAACGCAATACAATACTCATTTATATGTGCTCGTATGCAGACATGTTTAACCTTGCCACATTCTGTAATTATGTGCCTGTCTCAAGTCGGGAGCCTGTAATACAGTAGTTTTTTTTTTGCTGTGTTACATTTTGTTTTTCGTTCATTTGGTTTGAACATAGATTAGGTCGTTAGTTAACTCGTTTGAAATTTTTTACATTTGTCATTTCGGGGCCAATTTTAGCTGACTATGTGGTATTGACTTTGCTCGTTTTTGAAAAATAAACGGTGAAGTATAGAGGTTAATTTCTAAATTATTTGGTCTCTAGTGGAGAGTTGCATCATTGTCAATCATACCACATCTCCTTTTTTTTGTTTTTGATATTTGCTATAACCACGAAAATAATATGGCAAAAAGACAATTTTTCTTCAATCCACGAAAGTAACTGAAACTGCAGTATAATGTTTGTCAGAATCATTCATCTAACATAGTTTTGTCAGCGAAGAAATAAAAAAAACTAAGCTCCTATTTTTACATACGATATACTGAATCACATATATTTTGAAAAAAATATCTGAACCAGGATAGCTAACAATGAATATATCGATACAAAGTGATCAAGTTGAAAGTGTTCCTTTGTAAATTGTACGGACGTCGTCACCAGTTGGTCGACAATTTTATAATATCTGTTTCGCAGATGACGACGGATTTGTTCCGATTGTCAAAATCATAAACTCGTCCTCTATTCCTCGATTTAGACTTATCAATGGGTTTGCGCTTACATGATCAATACAACTGGTGTCACAGATGAAGGAGGAATGCCTTTTCTTCTATATCAATCCCGGTTTTTGGTGTCACAGATGAAAGAGGAATGCCTTTTCTTCTATATCAATCCCGGTTTTTTGTAGGGTAATGTTTCTCAGTCATTAGTTATTTTTTATGGTGTAAATGACTAGTGTATGTCCTTTATTAGATTTTCTTTTTTTTGCAATGACATTATCAGTTTGTTTCCAACTAATGAGCATATATATCACTTTTTCACCATTCGTCTCCTTTTTTTACACTTTCAAATATATCTGTACGCATGCATCTACCAAATACGATATATGACATGTGCAACTTAATTAAATCGTATTCACATTGTGGCATTAAGTTTAAATGTTTTCTATTGTACTGTGATAACCTATGGTAATTAAACATTTACAGAAAGAAACACAAATCCTAATCAATTGCAAAAGAAAGATATATGTACATTCCAACTTGTTGTTATTTTCTTTTTGGTAATCAAGTTTTTGTATCTTTGAATATATATTCATCGTTCAATATGTAACCAAATCTGATCTGACAATTTGGCTTTTAATTAAAATATATGGGCTTTCATATCACAGATAACATATTTTGATTGAAATGTACCCTAATAATACATATGGTAGATCTGAACATTTGGGGTATAAAATAATGTCTATTATTGTATAGCAATATAATATTTCCCACAGAAAGTAACCAAAAGTTAGCGTGCAATAAATTCCAATATTGCACTAGTGCAATAAATCTTCAAAAATTCATGACGTCATCACGTCAAAATCTAGTTTAAACCAATTTTTACTTTTAAATATTATATTGCTATACAATAAAAGGGTTATTACATGAATATTGGGGAATATTGCCCTCGTAGAACATTTATTGCACTCGCAAGCTCGTGCAATATAAGATTCTACTCGGGACAACATTCCCCAATATTCATGCAATAACCCTATATTGTCGGATTTGAACGCTGGATCAATCTACCAGAATATGCAGCTCCTCTTGCTTTTTGTCTAATACAAAGACTATGCATATTCTTTTAAACCAATACATATAATGATTATCATTGTTGAAATATAAACACATCTGAAATATAAACATGTTTTTTTGTTAAAAGATATGTAAAACTGTTCTAAATTAATTGTTTTATTTAGGAATAGAGATTAAAGGTAAAGAAAAGAAAAGACTGGATTTATTGGAAAAAGATGCAGTTAAAAGCTACTTGAATTCGTCAATTCGGTTACGTAGATCTCGCGCTAAGACTATATCAAGTGATGATGGAAGGTATGGGATGTATTCATTGTATCACGTGTTATCTGTGTTCAAACTGTTTATATCACTCTGCGCAGGAGATAATATTTGCGTATCACGTCTTTATGACGTCAAAAACGTTACAATGCAGGCCATACTAACTTTGATACGGACATATCACCGACGTCATCTTGAATGAACCGACATTGATAAGTTTGACATATTTTTTTCCGGACAAAAACACTTCCTATAGCTTGCTACAAATACAACACGATAAATTGATTATCAAACTTTCCTTAACTTTATATTGTACAATTCAAACACAATATGAAGCTTTTTTTTTTAACTCGAACGCTGACCTCAGTCGACAAACATCTTTATATTGTGACTCGCAGCTTATATTTTAAAAGAGGGGCAATTGATACCAAAGGTATATTCAAACTAAAAAGTCGAAAATAAACATCATTGCAAAAAAACGCAACATTACTATAGACAGACATCAATATATACAACACAACATAGAAAACTGAAGACTGAGAAGCACGAATCCAACAAAAAACAAACAAACACGGGAATGATATACGGTGCTCCGTAAGTGTACAATGATCCTGCTCGACATGTGGCACCAGTCGTGTTACTCATGTAAGAACAAACCCGGTGATAAGTCTATATCGGTGGGACTCATATCAGAAAGAGAGGACGGGATTGTGGTGTCGACAATTGGAAAATATCTGTCTTTATCTGAGAAACAGATATTGTATTAACGGTCTACCAATTCGTGATGTCATCCATAAAATGTTCGAAAAAATTATGTCAACTCACCGATTGCAATTCTTGACTTAAAAGCTTAGTTGTGAGCACCAACACTCAAAAATGCAGGCTCTGAAATATCGTATCAACTTGGATATTTATACTCCATATGCAGGCGCTGCTGGAATGTTGCTAAGGTACATGCATTTAAAATGTAGTCATTTACCTTACTCTAATTTTAGTTTAGTAAAACAGTGTGTCTCTCTTTGTTCTACATACATATCAATATTGGGATCAATTGATTTATTTTAATTGCTTAACGTCCAGTGGTCAATATTTCATACCTGCTTAGGACGATATATATATATATATATATATATTGGGAAAACAGGAATTGTAGTAAAATAGGTTTAATCACAAAAAAAAAAAAAAAACACAAA